>JAULAV010006024.1:0-106261 GCA_030789695.1 Scilla litardierei
GGAATTTAAATGATTCGCAGACATATAATTATGCTACATGCATTAAAAATATTTCATAGAAATTTAGCATGCTCCAGGCATTTAAAAGACAATTCGTATTGTAGGCATGTATGGACCAGTAAAAACGGTGAAAATTGGATTAAAAATTTATACTGTGCCCCGAAAAAAATTCTCGACTTCAAATTTGTCCTAAAAACCATAATTAGGGTTTGATATGTTTTTCTTGTATCGTCGGCCGGCATGGCTGTGAAAAAGGAAATTGCGCGATTTGCATGTCTGCAGCCTGCAGGGTCACAAAGATTATTGTTTGAGGGTTGTGTCCTTCGGGACCGTTTTCCACGAAAAACATGGCAACGTGGACATTTTCCACGGAAAAATTGGCGGGTTGACCGTTTTCCACAAAAAACGTGGTGGCGTGGCTGTTTTCTACAAAAAACATGGTGGGGTGGCCGTTTTCCACGAAAAACATGGTGGGGGGCTATGGACCACCCATGTTAGTCGACGTGGGGGACTACCTCCCCCCTCCCCCTTATCTCATCGTGGGGGGCTGCCTGCCCCTTTGTCTTTCCGTGGGGGGGGGGGCTGCCTGCCCTCCCTGTTTTCCACCATGGGGCTTCCGCCGCCCCCGCCCCCCCGTCTCGCCGTGGGGTGGCTGTCCCCCCCCCCGCCCCTCGCCGTTTTCTGTCAGAGGGGCTGCTGGCCCCCCACCTTGTCTCTCCGGTGGGGGGGGCTACCGGCCCCCCCACCTTGTCTCTCCATGGGGGGCTATTGGCCCCCCTGTTTTCCAACGGAGGGGGCTGCCGGTCCCACCACCTTGTCTTGCCGAGAGGGCAACCGGTCCCTCTGTTTTGCTGTTAAGAGCGGCGACGGGGGGGTTCAGCCCCGACTTTTGCTATGAAAACATGGCGCCGGCGGGGGGTGGTGTTCTGCCCCCCTAGGGTTCGTGACGGCGGGTATTTTGACAGCTGGAAGTGGAAATGCACAGATCCAACAAGAAATCACCTTATACGAATAAAAAAACTAATTTTTTTGTTATAAAAATTGATTTTTATTATTAAAATCAACGTTTTCATCATAAAAATTGATTTTTATAGTTTAAAACATCGATTTTGTCCAAGATTTAGCAGATCTAAACATATTCTACGAAAAATAGGTTTAAATCTAGCGACTTACGATGAAGGATGCCTAAAAAATTCCGCGTAGTCTCACGAAGCGTTGCGTCATGAAAAAAAATTTGTCGGAGCTTCCGCGGATCGTCTCCCTCTCACGAGCCGTCGTCTTTTCCATGAGCCATCGTGCTGATAAAGTGTTGTGAAGGGTTGAGGGCAAGGAAACCCCTAGCCTCATACATATATTATTCTTATTGGATATAATTTGGATGGATAACTAATAGGCCCATTGGGCCAAATTCATACCACCTCGATCATTATTGTTACTTCAATGGTCATTGTAGGGATCGTCTAACCCTTGCAATACTAACAACACACACTAGAGGGGGGGGGGTGAATAGTGTAATGGCAATAAAATTGTCCAAATAAAATTTAACTTGCAAATGCGGAATTATAAATGCAAGAGGAATTAAATGGCACAATCAATCCAAACTCAAACACAAAGTTTTACCCTGGTTCCCCAAACTTGGGTACATCCAGCCACACCAATATCCACTATATTCCCACAAAGAGAAGTGAATACAAATCTCACAAGGAGATACCCCACAAATAGGATTTATGCCCTACACAAGGACCCAACCAATCCTACACGAGGATCACGACTCCCACAAAGGGAATCACTAACTCCCACTCAGAGAATTAGGGTTAGCCCTACACTAGGACACTCAAACTCCCACAAAGAGAGTTACTCACACAGAGAGAGTTCCTAGTCCCACAAAGAGACACTCTAGTCCCACAAAGACACAATCTCCCACAAGGAGAAAATCCTAATCCCACAAAGAGAAATAGAAAAACAGTTTACAACTTGTAAAGTAAATACTCTTACCTATGCCTTGAGATGCTTACTCATGAATGAATGCAAGGCATGGAAGAGGATCTCCAAGTGTTAGAATATGCTTAAGAGCACTTGGAAGATTTCCCTTGAGCTGGACTTCAATGCATGAAGAAAGATGAATGCTCAATAAAGGGAAATGAGGGAGCTTGAGAGTGGCTTATTGATCTCTTGAGATTTTCTACAGAATCAAGAGTTTATCAAATGTTGTCAAGAGTTCTCAAGAAAGGCAGCACACCCATATATATAGGAAACCTATATCAAGCCCAGAAACCCAAAGAAACAGCCAGAAAATCAAATCAGCAACGGCTAGAAACTGGGTGAAAACGACAGGAACAGTCGACTGATGATCAAAAGACAGTCGACTGATCAACGGCTAGAAAATATCCAACGGCTATAATCTGAGCCAGAACAGTCGACTGACGAAGTCAATACAGTCGACTGACAAACAGGACAGGCGCCTGTTAATCCTTCAGCAGACGACTGCTGCAGGGGATGGATCGAAACAGAGAGCTGCACTCTTTCTCCAATTCTACGCACAGGCGACTGATGTTAATACTACAGTCAACTGTCGAATAGTCAGGCGACTGTATATTCTTCATCAGTCGACTACTGTAAAGTATGGAGAGAAGACAGAGAGATGCAGAGATTGCACTTACGCTAGACAGGTGACTGTTGACCAAATCTCAGGCGACTGTAAATAAACAGGTGACTGGGAACTGATTGACATGTGACTGTACGTAAAGCTCAAGTTTGAGTCAATAGAAATGTTGACTTGAGCAGTGCAAATCAGGCGACTGTAGAAGGATCTACAGGCGACTGGAAATCACCCAGTCGACTGTTTTTCCCTCATCAGACGACTGACCGAAAGAGTGAACCTATTGGGTTGGATTCTATTATAATCCTAAGGTTCACTAAGATGGTTAAATGCATGAGCATGAATGAGTAAACCATCTAGCAAGGCATTACATCAACCCTAGACTCAAAAAGAGAGAGAAAGCAATAAATTAAATTACATGGATTACAATGCTTTCAAAAGAGTCTAAGTCTTCAATCTTGATGCCTTGATTGCTCTCCATCATCTCCAAGCTTTGGCACTCCTTGAGTCCAAACTTTGGCTCTTCTTCACATGATGTCCATCCTTACACCAAGTGATTAGTCTCCAATAAAGATATCCTTAAGATAAACTGAGAGACTAAAATATGAGATTCATTAGCAACAACATAATGTTGTGATCATCATCAAAATAAGATTGGTATGAAACACCAATACTCAACAGTCATGTGCTGACAACACATACTAACTTTCCTCACACACACACACACACACACAAACATCAAAATAACGTATATGTACAATTATTACCACGGGAAATTTTTCGACGGTGACACATATATATGGTATTTATTTTATTTTTCAAATTTTTTGTTTGGGTTGTTCTACTTACTGTAAAATCCTAAACCCCCAAAATACAAGTGAATCGAAGGGGATTTGACAATTGAACCACTTGTTACTAAAATTTCTATTATTCTGAAACTGTTGAATTTGTAATAATCAGATTGATTGTCAAATAATATTAGATTCACTATATATTTGAAATTTTTAATCATCCATGATATGTAGGTGAAGATAAATGGTGTTGATCTTCACAAAAATGGTCAAAAATGTGGTTTTTGGATGGCTAGCATAGGTAAGTTCCAACATCGACCAATTCCCTCTTTTATATTTTTTTGACGAGTAAGTTAGAATCTTTATTAATTGCAAAATAATACAAAACTTCACCGCTAGAGTTGGCAAGTAGAATGAAGGAGGATGGGGAGAGGACACACGCGTCGTAACCCACCACGACCTAACACCCTACAAGATATGATCCATCCCCATAATCATCTTGCCAACTCTAGCACCCTACACCCTAACACCCTACAAGTCATATCTTGATCTATATATCTTGATTATGTGGATGATTATGGGGATGGATCAAGATGGCAACTCACCTCCTAACACAACTCTAGCACCCTACGACCTAACACCATAATACCCTACAAGTCATATCTTGATCTATATATATCTATATTATAAAACATGGATGTTATCAAGAGAAATGGATAAGAGATATTGGTTATGTGTATTGTTGTATGTGGATATGTGTATGTTGTATAAGAGATTTTGGTTAAGAGATAATGGATAAGAGATAATGGATAATAGAATTTGGTTTTGGTTATGTGTAATTGGGTGTGATGTTTATATAGATTGTATAGGGTATGAGAAATTGAGATATGAGATATTGGATATAAGAAATCAAATCACATCACATAGTTTTGATCACATCATCTAAGATATCAATTTTTTAAAATTTTGAAATCACACTTTGCGTTTTCTCTCAGCTGTGTTTTGATCACATCACAAAATGGAGGGAAAAATTTTCTCCTCCTCCATTTTGATCACATCCTCCGCCATTTCTCCTCCTCTGTATTTTGAAATCATAAATTACTCTCACTCTCCTCAAGCTCGCGTTGCTGAGAGAACAACGAGGGAATTAATTTGGAGAGAACAACGTTGCCAATTTAAAAGCTTTCATCTCCCTCATCTTCAACCTCATCTTCAACCACAGCAGAGAAAGGAATTTGGAGGGACAGTTAATTTCCTATCGTTGCCATCTTGATCCATCCCCATAATCATCTTCCTCCGCGCAAAGATTGGTCATCTCCTTCATTGCAGGAGGTGAGTTCTTTTTGGATTTTTCATGTTTTTGCAACATTTTCTTTTGGAATTTTTCTCAAGATAGCCATTTTCTTTTGGTATTTTCAGATTTTTGCAAGGTGGAGGGTATTTATTTCTGGAGGTGACTTGAATATTCTGGGTGTGTTATCATGAAGTTCAAAAGTTCAAGTTTAACTGTTTAACTGGGATATTCAAAAGTTCAAGTTTCAATTCATGCAACATCAGGTGATTTGAACAATTAACTGATCCATACTCTTGGTGTGTTATTTTATAGCTTGCAGCCTCACACCCTCACTTGAATAATTTAAAGATGTTCTTGGTGTGTTATTTTCCTGATATACATTCAGTTTTGGGGAACAATGCATGTAATCAAAAAATGTAATTAAAAAAGATTGAGTGTTATTACAGTTTATATGCATGGGGCTCATTTTTTGATTGAGTGTTATGTTAAGTTTGAACATAAGTTTTACAGTGTCCTGAGGATTTAAACTTCATTCACATATATTCTGTTTAAATTTATGTTCAAACTTAAAATTTAAAAAATATGTGAATGAATTTTTGAATCAATTTTGAGTGTTATTACAGCTTTTTTGAATTTGAGTGTAAAAGATAAATTTTTGATTCTCAAGTGTAAGGATTTAAACTTGAGAATAAATTTTTTGAATTTAAGTTTGAATTTTAAGTTTGAAGTTTGAACATAAAACTTATATTTTAAGTTTGAACATATATTTTAAGTTTGAATATATGTGAATACATAAATTTTTGATTATACTTCAAATTGAGTGTTATTACAGCTTGTTTGAATCAATTTCATTTTTTATTACTGTAAAATATATGTGAATGAATTTGATATTCACATATTCATCATTCTCTTCATCATTTTTTGATTGAGTTCATGGTAAGTTTGAAGCCATATCCTGTCAATTTTAAGTTAACTGAATATCTCAAACATTTGAAACATAACACTCAATCAAAATTCATTCACGTATAATATCATCAAATTCATATAATATTTTCAATTATCATATTTGAGTGCATATCCCAGATTTGAGTGCATGATAATATTACATGAATGAAATTTGAGTGCATATCATGTCAATTATTTTTGAGCATGATAATATTTTCAAATGTTTCAAACATTAACTTAAAATTATCATTCACATATTAACTTAAAAAGTACTCAATTTTAAATTTGAAGGGGATAACTTGAATTTGTATCAAATTCAAATGAGTATTGCTACATGATATCCAGTTTTCAAATGATAAAGCATTTGTATCAAATTTTTAGTACATTAACTTGCTACATGATATCCAGGATTTGATACAAATTGCTAATGTAGTAAGTTAATGTACTCAAACATTATATTGCTACAATATACTGTTTGAGTACTCAAACATTATATCAAGTTAATGTACTCAAACATTATATTGCTAATGTTCTCAATTTGAGTGCGTATCCAGTTTTCAAATTCAAATTCTGTAGCAAGTATTGAAGGGGATAACTCTGGATATAGGATAACTCATGTGTGAATGATAAAGCAAGTTAATGTACTCAATTTTCAAATGTAATTTGAATTTGATACATGATATCCTGGCATTCAGATTTTGAACTCAATCTTGAACTCAATTTTGAACTGGGATATGCTAAATTTCAAGTAACTGGGATACATGATATCCTAGCAATATCCTGGGATATGAACAATTGAGTTCAAGATTGGGATAATTTAACAATATTGTTATATCAATATTGTTATATCAAGCCAAAATTCAAAATTCATTGTTGGATCAAAATTCTTTTTGGAGTTCATTTTACACACAATATGTTTGGAGTACACAAAATTCAAAATGCTTCATATAACAAACATTCAGTGTTGATATAACAAAAATGCTTGATATAACAAAAATGTGAGTTCTTATATCAAGCAACTGAACTCATTTTCAGGATGAGAATTTTGATGAACAATGAATTTATTTTGATGAACACTGAATTCATTTTGATGAAAATTTTGATGAACCTTTTGATGAATACATCATTTTGAATTCAGTATTGAGAAATTTAACAGTTTCATTGAATTTTCAACTGTTGATATAACAAAATATATTTGGAACTATATTTTGCCGAACACTGAATTCATCATTTTGATGAACACTGAATTCAGTTGCTTGATGTTTTGATGTATTGTGTGTAATTCAGTTGCATTTTGAATCCTAAATTCAAATGAACACTGAATTTTAAGCAAATGAACACCAAATCCTAAAATGCTTGGTGTTATAATGTGTTCATTTGATTGAAATTACATCAAAACAACAAGCAAATCCTAAAATGCTTGATGTTCTACTGTGCTCATTCAATGTAATTCAGTTGCATTCAGTTGGCATAAACATTAAGTTGCTTGATGTTTTGATGTTGCAAATGAACACTGAAATCCTAAAATGTAAATTCTGTTGATTATTTTACTTTGATGTCATGTTTCTTTGATGTCATAACAGGACATTTTGTTAAATTTTGTTACTTTGAAAATTTAACATGACATTTTTTGTTACTTTGAAAGTGTCCTGTTATGAAAGTTTCCTGTTCAACATGATTAATCAACATGAAGTTAACAAGAGTATACCTGTATGAAAGAGAGCTTGATTTTGTTAATTTCAAAATGTTGCACCTCAACTCTATTTTTTGTTAATTTGATTCTATGCCATGGTATTTGATGATATAAGAAAAATGTTGACCTTAACTTGAAATTATCAAATGAAATGTTGATATAATTTTTGAGAGAAAAATGAACTATGGTGTTGAAATTGAATTTAATTTTGAAATTGTTGTGAACGGTTATTAACCGGAGTTTGTTTTGATTCTGGGCTATCTTAGAGATAGGCCCATATCAAGAGCTGGGGGCTCCTCCCCCAGTAGCTGATTCAAAACACGTTATCAGCATGAGACTCTAGAAATTTTTTCTTTCCACAAATTTTTCTTCGTTCGTTGCAAAGGCGAACGCGAGAGGAGACGGGAGATCCACGCGCGTAGTGCTAGGCTTCCTCAATCAAGCGTCGTCATCCGCGTAGGGCTTCGTTCAACCGTCGCTATTCTGGAGGACCGATATAGAAGTAAAATCGCTAAAACGATGTTTTTAATCATACGTATGATTATTCTTCCCCTAGATCTCGCAAGATTGATATGAGGTTTTTGCTAATCGCCTAAAACGATGATCTTAATCGCCCAAAAATCATTCTTACCCCTACATAGGCATTGCCGGCGGCTTCGCCGCCGGCCACCTCCCCACCCGTAATACGCCATGTGCCGCCCCCTGCCTGAAGCGGGGGGTCGCCACCCCCCCGGCCCTACCCCCCTGTGCCCGTAGCACGGGGCCGCCGGTTCACGCCCAAGCTCCCCCTGCCTGGAGCGGGGGCGGCCTCTGTCGTCGCCCAAAGGGCGGTTTGTGCCCCAGCCCCCTGCCTGAAGCGGGGGGCACCCTCGGCCATCGCCGGTAGGGCGGGTTTGCACCCCAGCCCCCCGCCTGAAGCGGGGGGCACCCTATGTCACCGCCGGTAGGGCGGTTTCGTCGCCTGAGGGGGGCAGCATTTCCATGTGCACTGGCCCCCGTGCCCCCCACCCCCCTGCCTGAGGGGCGGCGCCACTGCAAACCCCCCAAAAGGGTGCTCCTCCGGTGCTCCAGTGAGGGGCGGCGGCGGCTAACCCTAGCCGCCGCCCCTCAACAATAATGGGCCTGAAGCCCATTTCGGGAAAAAAAATCAATCAGACTGCGGGCCTGAAGCCCGCAGCAACTCTATGGGCTTCAGGCCCGCAAACCACTTTTTAAAAAACAAAACAAAAAAATAGATTGTGAATGCTGGCCTGAAGCCGCTTTCAGGCCCGCAGACCATTTTTCAAAAAAAATGGGAATGGGGCAAATTACTATTAAAGGGACTAAAAATAATCTTTAAAAGGCTTATTGTATACAAAATTAATTTTAAAAAAGGGCGTTTAAGGGCCTATAAACTCGTGAAAAATCAAGGTACCTTATGGGGAAATTATCGGGTATATAAGGGATTATTGGGGATTTTTATGGGTTATTTGGGATGATTTAACGAGGAAAACCCTTTTCCTCCTACAACGAAAATTTCAATTTTGGGCTCTTATTCAATTTAATTGATTAAACCCACTTAATACAACCCTTGCATCGTAATGATTTTTCTGTAAAAATCATCTTTACATGCTTTACATCTCTGGCAAATTCTGTGGATATTATATGCGTGGTTGTGCATTATATTTAAAACTTAATAATTAGGAAGATCCTGCGACCGCTCTGCCGTTAGTCACCTAACCTAACGGTGTATGACGTTGCCAAGTGGTCCAATAATTATTAAGTGATTAGATGTTTTATCCTCATGCGAATATAACTGCCTGCGATGTCTGTGAATGAAAATGTTGATGAGCACAATATTTCTAGCTATATGTGGTTTTTAGATCGGCTGTTTAAGTCCCACAGTTTATTTCCCGCACTTTTCTTTTATTTTTGAGAGAAATTGTAGTGGGGAATTTATGTAAATGTCAAAGAAAGAAGACCAACTTCCATGGAGACGGAGGCCACGTTTGAAGCTGGAGATATCATATGGAACCCACGGGGTTTCCAAAGTTGTATTTTCCTTTTAAAGTTGCAAATTTGTATAATTTGGACTATATAGACTGTGGACTCTTTCTTGTGGGACTGGTCGATCCACGTATTTAGCTTTTCATTAAATTTTCCCTCTGCATGAAAATGTTTTCTTTGATTAAATATTAATTCATGCATGTTTGTGCTCTGCTAGATAAATGGCTAAAATTGCAAGCGTTGATTTCGAAGTGCTGGATGCATCAGGTAGAAACTATCTAAGCTGGCAGCTAGATGTAAAGTTTCACCTGCGGGCTAAGTTCCTCATTGCTGCTGTCACAGAAAAAGAAAATGTTAGCGATATAGAGAAGGCGCAAGACATCATCTATATTCGCCGCTATGTGGACAAGACCTTAAAGGCTGAGTACCTTACGGTCGAAGATCCACTTGAGCTATGGACCGCCCTTGAGGATAGGTATAAACATCGGAGAGATGCTATACTCCCAAAGGCGAGATATGAGTGGGAGAACCTGAGACTGCAGGTCTTCAAGTCCATTGCTGAGTACAACTCAGTACTCTTTAGCATCACCTCACGCCTGAAGTTCTGTGGTGAGAAGGTCTCAGAAGATTGCATGCTGGAAAAGACGTATACGTCTTTCCATGAAAAAGATGCGATACTCATGCAGCAATACCGCGAATGCAAGTTCACCAAGTATTCTGAGCTGCTGTCATGTTTACTCATGGCTGAACAAAACAGAGAGCTTCTCCTTGCCACTCATAACATGCGCCCCCTGGCACTGCCCCCTCCCAGAAGCTCATTATGCCTCTTCTTCTCGAAAGAAGAGGGACAACAAAAGAAAAGAAAGACCACAGAAAGGGGGGCGGAACAAAAGGGCTAGGGGCCAAGTCCAGCAACAAATAAATGAAAGTAAGCGAAAGTTCATGTGGCGCAGAAATGACAAAAATAGAGATGATGCACCCCCACCCAAGAGGGAATGCAAAGACCAGTGCCATAGCTGTGGCATGAAAGTCCACTGGTCCAGAGTGTGCTGAACTCGACAGCATCTCCAGGATTTGTATAAAGAGAACAAGAAAAATAAAGTTGAAAAAAACCTGATGACCTCTGATGCTCCAGTCAAGTTTACAGCTGACGACTTTGAAAATGATGACATGCTTGATTAGCCCTTATTTTTATATTAGCAATTTGTTTTGAGAATAATTTATGTTATGAGAGCATTTTGAATCATGTAATTTGTTTTGAATGAAAATTTTTATCTGAAAATGCATGTGCCTATACGATTCATCTTTTAATAGATGAACTGCTCTCATGACTGATTAGTAGACAATAAACACATACGATCTTTCAATAAAAAGCCCAACATCTGGGCCATATTGAAGATCCAGGGAATGCAACACTGTTGCCCCCAAATGACACAAAAATAAAGGATGTACTAATCTCTCCGAATTCTAAAAGAAACTTTCTAAGTTTCAAGGACATCCGTTTCAACGGATTCCATTTGGAAACAGCAAATGTAAATAAAAAACAAATTACTGCATGTAACGTCTCAACTAAAAGGAGTAAAATCCATGCTTGAATGTTTTTTGAGAGCCTTACATGCCTCAACCATACAAAGATTCGGAGAAAGGAAGCAAAATTAAACGGAGCACCTGAAGTGCCCGACATCAGCCAAGTTTTTACACTGGCATGATAGACTTGGCCACCATGGATCAGTGACGATGCACCGCATCTTATCCCATGGGTATGACTTGAAGAACTAGAAGATTCTTCAGAAGGGAGAATTCCCTCACATCCCTTGCTATAAGGGAAAACTAATTACAAGGTCATCTCTACGAAAAATTGAAAAAGAATCTCCACGCTTCCTCAAAAAGAATATAAGGAGATAGATGTGGATAAAATCCACCCCCTACTGGGCTATTTCAGTACTTCATTGTACTAATAAATGCATCCTCAGAATATTCGTATGTGGTTCTACTACAGACCCGCAAACTGAGGTTTTCCAAAGCTATTGGCACAAAAATAAAAATGTTGCAGGCACGTTTCCCAGACAATAAAATATAGAAAATAAGTCTGGTTAATGTTGGGAAATATACCTCTCGGTCAATTCAAGAGTACTGCCAAGCAACGGGAATAGAAAATGAACATATAAGTGACGCATGTTTATACCCAAAATGGGTCGGCAGAGTCACTGAAAAGTAGACTCCAATGGATTGAACGTCCATTAAATCCCGATTGCCTATGGATGCATGGGGACATGCAAATTCTGCATGCTTCATCGTAAATGAAAATAAGACCCTATGGAGGTCAGAGTCTCCAATGCAACTTGCATATGGAATGCCACCGAACATTTCTCATCTGAGAATCTTCGGTCGCGCAGTTTAAATCCCCATCGCACCACCACAGAGGACAAAAATGGGTCCTCAACGTCGCCTAGGTATCGATGTAGGGTTTGACTCGCCCTCAATTATAAGATACCTAGAACCCCAAACGGGGACGTATTAAGGCACATCTTGAAGACTGTGATTTCGATGAGACGAGTTTTCCCAAAATAGGCCCAGACACTGAGAAATCTGGTGCAAAGCAAATTATAATGTGGCATACAAAAAGTTTGACCCACCATGATCCGGTAACAAAATAATGTGAAAATGAGGTCCTGAAGATCCTCTACATATAAAACAATGTTCACCAGTTACCGGACTCATTTACTGACAACCAGAAGATTGTCAGATCACACATCCCTGCTGCAAAAACTCTAGCTAGGATTGACATTCCCGAGAATGGATGCAATCCACCAGCAGCAGAAGTGGCTGATCCTCAACAGAAGAGAGGCAGACCACTAGGCTCCAAGGACAGAGACTCCTGGAGACCTTAAGACAATACAACCACAGGACAATGAGCTCTTGTCCACGCACTCACCCTTCCCGGAATCCACTGCAGAGGAACTGTCGGGAAAAACTGAAATTGAAAGTAAATGTTGTACTTACTGGGGAGGTGATGGACAGATAGAACATAAATTATCAAAAATGTATTCACGTATCATATTGCCATATACATCGCAAAAGCGATGATGTTTATAAATTATCGTTTAATACTCCGTTGCTAGTATGCAGACGTGGAGATTGGCCAAATATGGAACGAGGCAATAAAAGATGAGCTGGACTCACTTGTGAAACGTGAAATGTTTGGACCTGAAGTTCAGACACCAAAAGGTGTCAAACATGTGGATAAAATAAAGTATTGCACACATAAGAAAAAATAAATACAAAATCGTATGCTATAAGATACAACATATAGCCCAAGGAAAATTTCACTGAAACTAGGGATCGAACAAATTAAAATGAGCTTGTCTCATAAATGATGCATCATTCTCCCTAAGTTATCAAAAGCGAATACCTTACGATTTTGGCGAAGGAAAATTTTGGATATTCTGTTATTGGATGTTGTGATGATATACCTTCGTGGATATCTTGGTAAAGATAATTTCCACATTTCCTTAAATGCTTGAATAGACTCCGGGATGTCTATTCAATTGAAGAAAAACAATAAGTATAATAAATAAATGTACAACCAAGAGAATCATTTGACAAATCAATGATTCCTACTGAGGGTTGTCTTTACATCTAAGCAAAGAATAGGATTAGAGATCATAGTTGTAAACAACTAAAATCTCATCGGATCTCCTGAAGAGAAAACCGAAACATCTGTTCAAGCCTGACTATTAAATATGAAATGAAACCGAATGGTAATCTAAGTCCCCCCACAGCTACCCGTAAGAGCTCATGGATAGCAGGTAGTAATGGAGCTCCCCATACTCTGTGTTAATGTCTGTGTTCATCTGGAACACAAAGGGCCTTAATAATTCGACAGGCGTGGTGATCTTAAACATAGAGTTTGGAAGTTGAGGCCTTAAGTGGTTTGTTTACTTGAAAGTAAGGTGGAAGAACATAATGCAGGGAGGCTAGACAGATGCTTTCCAAAACACTGGAGCTCTATTAATAACAGGAATCACCATTCTGGGGGCGTATCTTACACTTTGTAGACGATGAGATTTGGAGTAACAATCTTATTTCATCTTCGACCCAGCACACTTCTCTGTTGCTTACTAATAACGCAGGTTTTGTCTTGGCGTTAACCATTGTATATGCTTATAACCTTCCTGCACTTCGGCTACCCCTATGGAAGGACCTGAGCTCTGATGCTTCTAGGTTTCAAAATGTGCCTTGGCTAGTGGGTGGTGACTTTAATTGTGTTAGGTATTCTAATGAGAAGAGGGGGGTGTAATACCCCTATAATTGAACTACTATATTGTGTATATTGTTGTACTTGTATGAGTATGGATAGTAATATATGAGTATTACTGTACATATATGTGATATTTGTACATGTGTGTGATGTGTATGTTTTACTTATATGCATGTGTACTATGGATATAAATTAAGAGTAAGTATGTATTTATAGGTGTGTATGCATACTAAGATGTATGTATAGCTATATGAATATTTGGATGTATCTTGGTGTGTAGTGTATATAGATATTGAATAATTGAGTGTACAAATGTGTATACTTGTATGTATTGATGTATATTGTAATGTATAATTGTATGAAGGTAGTATTGAAATGTATTATATAATATTGTGATTTATTATATGTATGACTATTTGTATGTATGGTTGTGTGTATACCTAGCTAAATTTGTATGTGTGTTTGGATGGATGATAATTATAGTTGATTATTGGTATTACTTTGGAATCTAGTTGTATATTTATAGTTGCATTTTATGTGTGTAGTGTTTTGGTGTGTATGTTGGTTTGTGTATATATGAATAAATATGTATGGTGTAGTATATTTATTGTATGCATGTATAGAGTAGTTTTGTAAATATGTTAAGTAAAGAGATTATTGTGCATATTGCATGTATTTTATTATTGTCATTATTAGTACTAAGGAGGTGTTTTGTGTAAAGTTGGGTTTAGGACATATATGGTATTCTTGGGTAGGTGAAGGGTATTAGTGACATTTTACCTTTTTCATGATAATTTATTATTTCTTAAATCCTAATTATCCTAGGATGACACCTCATGTAACACTAAGCCAATGTTTTGACAAGTCATGGGACACATGGCTTATACTTGGATTTTTGGATTTAGGAAATAAGAAAAAGGGAAAGAAAGAAAACAAAAAGGAAAAAGGAAAAGAAAAACAAAAGTTTTCATTCTTTCATCTCTCCTCTTTCTCCCCCCTTTAGGCCAAAACTATTGCCATACTCAATTATTAGAAGAAGAAGAAGAAGCTTGAAGAGGGAGAAGCTTAGGGTCATTAAGGATTAAGAAGGGCAAGACAAATTTTTGGAGGAATTTTTAAGGTAGAGCTCTTATCATTCTTAGTAGAATTTAGTTTTAGGATTAGGATTTAAATTTAAGTTAGCATGCTGAAATTTACACAGAATTGGACGAAACTTTGGTAGCTTGCTGCACCTAATTGGCTACATGGAATTGCCTAAAAAAATATATGTTTCTCATATTGAAGTTTTTAACAACTTTCATTTTTACAATTTTTGCAAATTCGTACTGAAAATTGGGGTGAAAATTCAGTTTCTAAAACTGGTCTGTTTTTAGACAGTTTTGACACCTTTCAGGAAAACGAGTAGAACTCCATGCACACTTTATAAAATATTATGATCTTGATGCCGTTGGAAAGATGACTTCAAGATCTTCAACCTGTGATTTTTCTAGATTTTAATTCTGTCTGTAACTTGTAGAAAAATGGACTTGAACTGAACTCAGTTTCTGGTTCAGAATGCTGAAATTATACCTGTTAGGAAAAAATCCACCATAAATCACATATGTCAACTGAGCTTATGAAAATTGGTCAGTGAAAGGAAAACACCCATATCTACAATTTTCGTGAGGGACCAGAGACCAATTCTGACTGTAGATAGGCCAAAAGTGATGTTCTTTCTGCTGTAACAGTTTTGACAGATTCATATGCTAATTTTGCTTAGTACTTATCATGGTGTAGTTTTGTTTCAAGTTAAGTTTGTTTGTGCTAATTATGTTCTCAATGACATGCTCTTGATACATGTAATTATGCAGATAGTTCATGAAATATTCGTTATGTTAATAATGTTTAAGTTCAATGTGTTTATGCTTTTGTGCTCACATTAGTATGTTCATAACGATGAGTTTGTGATAATATTCACTACTACAAAAAAGACCTTTAATAGCACACCTTTAACATCGCTT
Source organism: Scilla litardierei (assembly GCA_030789695.1). Taxonomy (NCBI): domain Eukaryota; kingdom Viridiplantae; phylum Streptophyta; class Magnoliopsida; order Asparagales; family Asparagaceae; genus Scilla; species Scilla litardierei. The sequence continues at coordinate 15,570 of JAULAV010006024.1, forward strand.
GTCAATTATAAGCGTTGTTAATTAGAGGCACATATAATAGACAACGCTTCTTTCTGCAAGTGCTGCTAAAAGTCGGATAATAGACAGCGCTTCTTTCTGCAAGCGCTGTTAAAGGTCAGATAATAGACAGCGCTTCTTTCTACAAGCGCTGTTTATTAGATGCACATATAATAAACAGCGCTTATTTCTACAAGCGCCGTTAAAAGATAGGGTAATAGACAGCGCTTCTCTATCGGCAAGCGCTGTCAAAAATATTCACAACCGACGAGCGCGCATCAGAATTTTTTCATTCCCAAAATTTTTGAACGTGTCCCAAATTACAAAATGCGGCTCAAAATTTTTGAAGACGATATCCTCCGTCTCCGCTCCACTGCCTCTCCCTCCACTCCCTCGTCGCCTCCACTCCATCGGGTGAGCGCGGCGTCCACTCCATCGGAATTTTTGAAGTCTAGATCCTCCGCCTCCACTCCATTTAGCGAGCATGGCCTCCCCCTCCACTCACTCGTCGCTTCCATCCTCCGCCTCCGCCTCCCATCCTAGGGTTTCCTTCTCAGCCTCTCCTCCTCCGATTCCGAACCCTTTAGGATCCGATATGGCGAGGAAGAAGATCCGAGAGTACGATTCCAAGCGCCTCCAAGGAGCACCTTAAGCAGATCGCCGGCATCGACTTCCAGATCCGATCAACTCAGGTTCTCGTCATCCCTTTTTTGTTTCAAACAGAAAAAATGTGCGATTTTTAATGGAAAATCTTGTTTCTAGTAGAAGCACACGATCACCTTTGTTGGAATTGCAACAAAAAGGAGAAATTCTATCAGAAAAATTAGCAGGTTCTGTCTTCTTAATATTTTAATTAGCGAAGTTTTGCGTTTGTCGAAGCGTCTGATTGCAAATCTATCATTAACTGTGAAGTTTGTGTTGCTAGATTTACCGTTGTATTGTATAAAATTGATGGCATATTGAGATTTGTTTATTCTAAAGAAAATACTGAGGTTTGTTCAGGGCCTTATCAGTTTCAGAGCGGTGATGGTGTCCATCCTACAAGTTTTTTCTGTTGCCATGCCGCCATTTGACATTTGACGGATCAGTTTGTTGAGTAGTGTTTTTTTCATCTGACATCTAACTTCGAAAACTTCTCTGGCCGAAAATTTCGTTGGGGTCTACCTGATGATGACTAACACTGATGTAGAGGTGTTACAGGATGGCACTTTTGTTGGTTGGGAACAAGGGTAATACATGTAGACCCCAAATGAGCCAGAAGTGCTTAAAGGAGGTTACATAATTATTTTATAGATTACTAACATGTGAATATATTACTTATGTTCAGCATGGTAACTTTTGTTTTGTTTACAAGGAACCAAGTAAATTTTTTTAAGTGTACTGACAAGGACATGTTGGCTTGATCTTGCTGGAAGAGTTTTTTTTAATCTCCAGTTTGCAGTTTGCGACACTAAATTTCATCTGATACCTGAGTTTATGAAGGTGTTTGTCTTGCATTCCAGGTGGAGATGCTGAACATGAGGTTTTATTTATTGGGTTGAAGAGCTGGATGAAATGTTTGATAAATATCAATAACAATAAAGAATTGATATAATACAATAACAAAAATGAAGGCCTTCTCCTAGTAGTCATAAAGTGTGAGAGAACGACTCTGTGCAGAAATACTAAGATGCTTCTCTTAAAGGTATTCTTGTGAATAAAGAATACAAGAGAACCTTATTGGCTTCCATGAGAACAGAATAACATTTAATGTATCAGAAAACTAATGTATTTCTTGAAGTGGTGTCTCTTGTGGGCTTCGGTACATTTGAGGAAGGTTCAATCTGGGATATTATCTCCAATATTTTTCTTACCCATTTGACTTGAAGCTTCTGCTTCCATCTTGAAATCAAATCTATTTTGCAAGCCATGTTTTTATCATCAGCATCGTTTTGGGTTGTAATATTGAGATTTTAAATTTCATGTCACTCAATTAACTGACTTCACTGAACTAGTGGACAAGGAACCATGGATTTCTACCATGAAACTGGTCGTGAAGCCCGACATGCTGTTCAGCAAGCGTGGAAAGAGCGGTTTGGTGGCTCTGAACCTGGACATGGCTCAGTTTGCGCACTTCGTGAAAGAACGTCTAGGAGCTGAGGTGATTTTGGAATCAACTCGTGTGTCGATTGTGTTCATTGTTCAGGATTTTACTGACATTACAATCTTGCTATTGATCTCTTTCTGTAGTTCTACAATGAGAAAGACCCAAAGAAACCAAAAAAGGGGTGATTGACAAGCTGGTGTCCTAGGAAGGAAAAGAATCCTTAAGTTGAATGTTCTTATGTTCACTAAAGATGCTAAAAGATTTGATGCATTTGATAATTCGAATGTATCATATCTAACTAAATCCTTAATAACCGCAGCTTTTTGAAGTCATAATGTGTTTAAGGATAGGCACCTCAAGATTTCAGTATGTAAGCTACATATCCATAGCACCAGATTAAGGGAGTTTCTGATGGGATGAACTGTTTGAAATTTACTAGGTCATCCTGCACACAGATCAGAATAGTCTCCACAAATCGCCAAAAACATTCATTCTCTGTGAACAATCAATTTCTGTGTAATGAGCCTTAAACTTTAATAGTACATATGCCCTGATATTTTTTGAGAGATTCTTCTTGGCCTGGAAAAATTCAAACCAATGACATCCCACTTGGTCTGGGCATGTAGTTGCTACGTGAGCTGAGCTCATTTTATCATTTTGGATTCTCTTTAAGAGGCTCTTGAATTATATTATAGTATCTTATTTTATTATTGTTAGAGTGGTTTCAGTTGTTGATTGTTTACATAGAAAGTAGATGCTCTTATGGTTGAAAGGCCAGATTAATAATATGGAATTATCTGTTAGAATATGCGATAACATTTATGAAAAATAGAAAAGGAGTCCAGATAAGTATCTACAGGGCATCCGCTAAGTATCAGATATGAGTATGTCTCATCGATTTATTTGTGCAGGATTGTGGTATTTAAATGTTTGTGTATGTGCTAGTACCATGCGCCTCTTTTGAAACTATGGAGGAAATGTACCAACGTGATGCCTGCGTATGGCTCGCCTTCAGGTTCAATCTCAACCGTGATTAGTTGGTTTCGGGCATATGATACCATATGAACTCATGGAGCATGAAAACTCTTGTGCACAAAAGGAACGACCCCTGAGGTTCAAGAAAGTCCATAGTCGCATTCGCCTCCACAAGCATTGTCTCATAGCGGCAATATCAATCCTAATTTTGTAAGTTCTTATTTATTCATATATACGAAAATTTGTTGACATTGTCATATGCTGAATTTGCACAACGTGAGATATCTTTGATGTGAAGCCCCAAAGAGACGTTCAGAGTGAGATAGCCTTGCAGCCTGATGTATCACCGATAGAGAATGGCCGAGCTGAGCAGGCAAACATGGCGTTCCAAGCTATTTTCAATGATGTTGACATGGGGGCTAGCGATCATTTTACCACTCACAGGAGTCCCAGTAATTGTTCTTTTCTTTTTTTTCTTTTTGGTAATAATTGTTCTTTTCTTTTAAAAAAAGTTCAAGTAATTCTGAGCGTGTCAATTTGCTGCATTGTAATATGCAAACAAAAGGTTTACAATCTGAGGTTTTGTTGATAGGTGGACATAGCTCTGATCTATTCCCAGCTCTGGGTCGGGGCACATATTCTTGCTTCATGAACTGGAAATACTACCAACTTCTACAAGGTCAGCTCCCTGTAGGTTGCTGCTAGAGTCTAGTAATCTCCATGATTTCCACTGTGATTTTTCTCAACAAAATAAAAATAAAAAACACACACAAACAAAATTTGCAGTCAACAATTATGGTATAATCTCACAGTGCAGATACACGAACACATTAAAGCATTCTATTAAAGGCTGCATCTAACTCTCCGTTCAGTTGCTAATCAAAGCAAGGCTAATGGGGAAACATTCCAGCATGTTTGGAATCATGAAACAGATATAAGAAAAGGCAGCAGTCCTCGGTGAGGAGCGACTTGGGGAATCTTGATCCGGTCGAAGAGGAGTTCCCCATGGTGCAAGATGTGAGAGGATTTAAGATCCATAGGCTGTCGGAGGATAGGCCACCCGAAGACTCAGGCAATTAAGCATAGTAATAATAGGTTCTATGATTTCTTAACAAACAGAAAGGATTTTAACAGTTTCCATGTTGTTTGAATCCATGCCTCGCAGACCTGGTAGTCGAAATTGGACCAACTCAAACTCCACATCCGGCGGTAACAGGCATCCCACCGTTGACAGGGTCACCGAATCAATCCGGACATGCATATAATTTCATGGCCACTAGTGTATTTTTCATGTGTATTTTTTCATGTATGCTCTTCTGCCAAGTGCTACGAAATGACAGGAGTATATATGGTCTCTCTTTTTGCACAGGCATCTCAAGCAGCACTTTGATACCCCGGGCAATCCGCAGTCCGAAGCAATCGATCAGCTCGCTGCCGGCATGAATCGGAAAAGGGCAGCTCAGCTCTTCTATAATTACTTGTTTTATAGGTTTTATCAGTAGTAAAGGCTTTATCAATACAAGCACATCCAGATAGGGAAAGGGCATCAAGCATACACTAACAAGAAATGCCAAATTTTGCCTGGAGTCTTTGGACACTTGAATGGTTTCAGCTCGAAGCAATGACATAACTAACTATGCTTTGATGGATCCTGAGCTCCTCCATTGTTATTTTGTGACTATGTGTTGGCCAACACTTCAATAGTTTTTTTTAAAAAAAGATGACGAACAACTTTTGAAGTCAATATTTGCTGTGCTTTTTTACGGGAACACTGACTATAGGGTTGTAGGGTTGTTGATGCCTTTCAACCACATGGCTTTCAAGGAGACCTCACTTGTAGAGTATGACTGTAATGTCTATATCTCTGTCTTTTCTTTAAACTATTGCCTGTTTTGTGCTGAGAATGGCAAGTACTAGATAACCATGCTTTTGTTTATGTGGCTTAATTGATACCCTTTGATGCTGTTTAAATTTTGGAAAGCAGGAAAAAGTTTATTCTTGTGGTTAAGTTTTGAACTGTCCAAATCTTATTGCATTCATACATATGCAATAACAAGATGCTTGATTTTTGTTTTTTGTTTTGACCTGCAGGAATGAATGCACAGTGGAAACGGACTTGTCTCCAGTTTTGAAGTTGGTCCCTTTCCTTATAGTTAAATGTCACAACTGGGGTGGTTCATCATATAACCAATTTGATCATTTATTTCTAGTACAAGCTTCACATTCAATTCATCAGTTTGTTGGAGCCAAGATTATGAGAGAGGGTGTGTTTAAAATGAATAGAGGGGTCCTCATGATTTAAATATGTGGGGAAAGTAACATGGAGGAGTTCCAAATGCAGTTTCTTGTTAAATTTTCTTTCAGGTTGTGCTGGAAGAGAGGTACAATGGTAGGGACATAATTTTAGACTCTATGCTCCTCATAAATTGACAGGCCAACATGCTCATCAATTCATAGATTAAATGCATTAGATTTGCCATTTGATTTTCTTTCATAATTTGGATTTATGTGAGCTCTTCAGCAATGATGTCACCAGGGATGCTACTTTTTATCTTTTTGAACTTCAGTTGTGGAAGTTTGCAAATCTGATCATGCATGAATGTGTTTTTGTTAAATCTTCTGTTGTTTTTATCTGCTTTGATTGCTTATAAAATATGAGTCTCGAAAAGTGCTAGTGTTAGACAGACGGCAACATGTACACAGTGACTTTGTTGTTTGGTATGAAAACTCGTAGCATAAAAACAGGAAATATTTAGATAAAGGTCAATGTTAATATCATTTTATTTATAAGTAAGATTAAAAATTGCATCACTTACTCAGATAAAGGTCAACAATGTTAATATCATCTTATATGTTTTTTCTTTCAGGTGCTTGTAGTCTAAACGAGTGGGCTCGGACTCATTTACATAAGGGGTTGAAAACAAAACAAAAGAGTGCAGCGGAGGCCCAGCCCGTTAAACATCCAGGGAGCCCAGTAAAAAGGGAAATTGAAAGATAAGGGGAAAAACTAGCTGAAGCAGGAGGAGGGAAAAGAGACAAAAATGGCTTCATTGTCGTGGCAGTCCTAAACACTTTCGATTTCATGGATGTCTTCCTTTAGCTCAACCTTTATGTTGGGTTGAAAACAAATGCATTAGTGAGTTGTTTCAGAATCAGTAGTTGCAATTTGTCAGGAAATGTATTGTTCAAGGAGTGATTTAATGTATAATGACTGATAAGTTTTATATGTGATATTGTTTCTTATTTGTATTACAGATCATCTTCCAATATCAATGCATATTGTCTAATTTATGTGATTGTTGAATAAAAGCAATTTAATTTGATTGTTTCTTGTCATTTAATGTTATTGGTGGTTTATTTAAGCATTTTGAACATTAAATGGATCTATTTAAATATAAAACGTAGGGAGAAACAATAAAATGAATTGAAACAAGCACTGTCTATCTGGGACCTTTAACAGCGCTTGTTTAGTACAATCGCTGTCTATGGTGTACCTTTAACAGCACTTGTACTAAAGAAGCGCTGTCTGAGGTCTCAATAGACAGCGCTTGTTTAGTACAAGTGCTGTTAAAGGTCCACCTTTAACGGCGCTTCTTTAATACAAGCGCTGTTAAAGGCCCCCCTTTAACAGCGCTTGCACAAACAAGCGCTGTTAAAGGTGGACCTTTAACAGCGCTTGTACTAAACAAGCGCTGTTAAAGGCCCCCCTTTAACAGCGCTTGCACAAACAAGCGCTGTTAAAGGCCCCCCTTTAACAGCGCTTGCACAAACAAGCGTTGTTAAAGGCCCCCCTTTAACAGCGCTTGCACAAACAAGCGCTGTTAAAGGCACCGTTTAACAGCGCTTGTAAAGCGCTATTAAAACCAGCCCCCCTTTAGCAGCGGCGAGATAGACAACGCTTGTAAAGCGCTATTAAAGACCTTATTTAAGCGTTGTTAAAGGTCCATTTTGTAGTAGTGATTCCATGCAATTCTTTAATTGAGATGATGATGATGATGATGATGATGATGATATTGTTAAAAGTTGGTTAAAGCGGTATTCAAGTCCGCTAGATGATTCGTTGACAAATGAAGTAATATCTTGAAAACTGAGAGTGAGAATGAGGAATGTATCAGTCCTTCTAAAGGAGGGTGACACGGGTTTGGGGGAAAACGGGTAAACTTTAGGAGTTAAGGAGCGGACATATGATATGAATTCTCACCCGCTGTAACACTCCCAGAAGGGCGAGTTGAAAGGGTTGGAGAGGCCGCTGGTGTACTCGTGATGCATCATGACGGTAATTGATGGTTTGCTCCGTTTGTCCGACAGAAAAACCGAGTTTGTCTCACTCCCATACCTTGTTCCGTTCGGGTACGGAGAGTTACGAGAGGCTCCTCCAGTGCTTGTATCGCTGGTTGTGGTACCAATTTTTCACCCACCCTGGGTGAAGTCCGCATCCTTAGCGTTCTACGGTTTACACGGGTTCCAAATATGTGAATCAACAACTTATAGTAGTTGTCTTTAATTTATAAATGTTGTTATCTCATGTCTCCTTATTTTTGTTTACTTTAATGCTATTGTCCTATGGTAACATGTTCTTACGCTTCCTTTCAATAGCTGCATTTCATAATATGGTTTCATATGCATGTTTTTGCACGTTCTCATAACTAGGTTCGCATGTTGGAATGTGATTACTTTTACGCACCATGAACCTTACTTGTTAGACTACCCTCCCTAGATAGACAGACTAGTTCAACAACTGGGTTCTGCTAGAGTGTTAGGAGTTTCTACTGGGTCACGCGTTGACGTGTCCCCGTTGACTTTCAGGTCATGTGAGTTGGAGGTTGGAGATAGCGGCTGGAGCTTCGGAGTTGGTGATCAGTTGTAGTATTGGGTGGTGAGGGATATAATGAGAGACTTGTACTTTTTGGTGTTTCTTTTCGGGTGGACCTTTGTACTTAGAGTTGTGAATATGAAGATGTTGGTGTATGTATAAGATGTATCCATGTATCAATAAAATGGAATATTGTACTTTTGTTATTTTCTCAGTGTTTTTATCTGTGACAGAGTTTTACTTGTACTTCCCAGCACATGCGTAGTACCTGCAGTGTTCTTCCTACTCTCTTCTTTTCTTTCTTTCTACGTAACACTCGCCTCTTCGGGAATACCTGATACGGATTCGTACTTATCCGGTATCCCGGGGACCGGGTCGTTGCAGATGGCGACCCTTGGACTCAAATTCTGTGGACGATTTTAACAAATGTCTTGGCATCTGTGGTCTGATGGACTTCAAGAGTGTGGGGCAATGCTATAGTTGGAATAATAGAAGGATTGGCCTAGCGCGTATCTCTGCAATGTTGGACAAATCTCTATGCAACCAAGTTGGGTTCGCCTTCTACCTAACTCTTTCTACGAGTATGCTTACTCCAGGACTAATGACCATTGCCCAATGATAGTCCACCTTCATCCCAAGGTACATTCTTACCACAAGCCATTTAAACATTACAAATCGTGGTGTTCATATCATGGGTATCATGATTGTGTTGAAAATGCTTAGGCTGAATGTAACCTGGGTGATTCTTCTTATGCCATGTGAAAGTTGGGGCTGCATAACATGAAATGTTTGGTTGCTAAACTTAAATTGCTTAAAGGGAAACTACAGATTTTTTCCAAAGAAAACAGGGACAGTATTTTGACAGAAAACTGTAGGTCAAACTTGCAAACTATCCAAGCAAACAGGGATTTAAATTGTCGGTCTGATCTGTAGAATCAAGAGCTTGTCGTAGCACTTAATCTTGCACGGTCCCTTGATGTAGAGGAATCTAATTTTAAGGCAGAAGAGTAGACAGTAATGGCTCCATTTGGGTGATAGAAATTCTAAGTTTTTTATAATGCAATGAAGGCTAGAAATAGCTTTAATAGTCTTGGTCATCTGGTTAACGAAAATGGTACCAGGAATCATGACATTGCTCAGATTAGGGAAGAGGCCGCTGCTTTCTACAGGGATTTGTATGCTCAGGATCATTATTGGACTGTCTTCCCTAATGATATCCCAACGTAAGCTTACTGCTGATGCTGCAGGTTGGATTGAAAGAAATGTCACTGTTACTGAAATTAAGGAGCCCGTCTTTCAGATTGGCAAGGATAAGGCACCTGGTCCTGATGGGTTTAACGGTCATTTTTATCAGCATAATTGGGGCATCATAGGCAAGGATGTGTGTTTGGTAGTCTCTTCCTTCTTCAGATCCGGTTATATGCTTCGACAAATAATCATTCTTTTCTTACTTTAATACCCAAGAACTCCAAAGCTTTTGAATTGGGTGATTACAGGCCCATTGCCTGCTGCAATGTTATCTATAAGATAATTAGTAAATTTATCTGTAATAGACTGAAGCAGGTTATTAATGAGTTGATCTCAGCGAATCAGGCCGCTTTTCTTAAAGGGCATCTTTTATCTGATTGTACTCTTTTGGCGCATGAACAAATCCGTGATTTCAGCAACCCCATGGGATCCCGAGCTTGTTTAAAGTTAGATCTCAGGAAAGCTTTTGACAATTTTAACAGAGTGTTTGTCCATTACATCCTTCATCAGATGAGATATCGTGGCAGATTTATCAATTGGATTTCTAAGTGCATTTCTACACCATCCTTTTCTGTTCTGGTTGAGGGATCTCCTGCAGGGTTCTTTACATCTAATAAAGGTCTGAGGCAAGGTGATCCCATATCTCCATATATGTCTCCATATCTGATCGCTCCTTATTTTACACCTTTTTTCTCCATGTTTTCATCTCATTTCGATCGCCCATATTGCGTTTTCCACGATTATTCGACGATATCGCGTTGCTTTTCACTATTTCTTGTTTTTGTCATATTCAGGAGATATGGAGCGATCCGAAGCAAAAATGAGATCAAGGGACTTTTGCGCATACCGGAGCGTCACCCACGGCTTATTTGAGGAGCTAGCAGCGCTAGAGGATGAGCGAAAGAGGAAGAAATCCAATATAACCGATGATGAGGCGAGGAGGAGAAGAAAAGAGCCAAGAAGCAGCAGACTCGGCCGAACAGAGAGTCTGCTCGGTCGAGTCAGGAGCTGTGTTCGGCCGAGTGAAACAGATACGCACAGCAAAATTTCAAAGTTTCCTCGGACGAGCAAGAAAGTCTACTCGGCTGAGTAGAGAAGCTCACTCGTCCGAGTAGAACAGGGATTTTCAACCGAGAAAGGACGAAGTTACTAGAAATTTTGTGAAGCCTACTCGGCCGAGTACGATTGCTTACTTGGCAGAGTAAAGAAGCCTACTCGCCTGAGTCAGTCAGAGCGACAGACCCTCGAAAACCCCAGATTCTCAGTTTTATTATTGGGTCTGTCACTCGGCCGAGTGACATTGTTACTCGGCCGAGTGACGCATTCCGACTGCTACACAGATTGTGAATTCTGGGCAGCGCAGGGACAATTCTGTCAGGATTTTTTTGGACGATTTTGGCTTGTATTTAAACCTAGTTTTTCCCTAGTTTTATGGGAGACTTCTATTATTTTTTGACGGCTATTCTTTTGTGAAATCTCAGCTGGAGATCGTAGACGACAATTTTGGTTTGTTCTTTCTTGCTAAAAATCTTATTTTTATGAATTGTCTCCTCTCTACAATGAATTGTGCTATGATCTATTGCTTTATTTCTGAGATTTCTATGATGATTTGTGAGTAGTTTATTCATTCTATGGCATGGGGATGAACCATATGGACCCGATCTTTTGAATTGTGATGAATGAATAAAATTGTTGCTAGGATTAAAGAAAAGTAAGGTTTTGATTGATTTATTACGAGTAGCTAGGAATTTCCTTCAATTGGGATTTGCAAGAGATTGGATCTCAATTGATGGAAAGGCCTAGATATTCGACTTAGGTCGTAGCTCGAGTTTGCACGAGAGTGGATTCGAGTTGCGATTGGATGATGATGTCGATCTTCACTCTAGTGGTTAAGGTTAAGGTTTGCACGAGAGTGGGCCCTAATCTAGGTTGCTATAGACCGGCAATAGCGAGAGAGCGTGAGCTTGGTTCTACATTAAGTTGCGACTAGTTCACCTACATTCAAGCCTTGCAACATGATATTCATGATCTACAAGGATAAAAACGGTCTGTAGTTAGGATTTCCTATCCCTGGACGCTTTTATTATATTGATATCTATTTACTGTTTGAACGATTGTGACATTACCATCAAACTATTCTTATTCCATCAATAGCTAAGTGATCAAAGTAAGATACTATCAATTGTCCTCCTTGAGTTTGATACCCGCTCGCCACTACGCTGTGCGCTTGCGGTAAAATTACGGTCGTTTTTCGGGTATATATCCGGGCGCGATCAAGTTTTTGGTGTCGTTGCTGGGGAGGCGACGGTATTTTATTTTTTTACTTAGTTATTTATTTTTCTTTTTATTATTTTTATCTTTTTTATTCCTCTATTGAGCTAACGATTCCATCGAGACTCTTTTTTTTCCTTGTGCATGTACACGAGATCGAAGGCACATCAAGAAGACATATTATTTGATCCTGAGATCGAGCGTACGACAAGGAGGATTAGAGCCGAAAGGAGACTTGCTATATTAGACAATCATATGAACCGACCGGAGACACCGGAGGAGTTGGCGGCACTCATGGCTAGGCTTGTTTCTATCAGAGATAGGCTACGGCCTAAGACTACTTCTACTACCTCGTCTATTGCGATGCCGGAGTTGGCGGCGGATAAGAACTTCGAGCTCAAAACGGGACTTGTGGTGTTGATGCAACAAGACCAATTTCATGGGAACTCCCACGAGAATCCACACTACCATATACAGTTGTTCTTGTCCAAATACGCCACTTTTTAGATGCCCGGTGTACCGGCCGACGCTATCCGACTGCGCCTCTTCCCATTTACCCTTCGGGACAAAGCATTGTATTGGTTGAGAACGCAAGCGGAGGGGATCTTTACCACATGGGTTGAGTTGGCGAGTGCATTTGTTAATAAATCCTACCCACCATCCAAGACAGTCAAGATAAGGAGTGCGCTCATGTCCTTCAAGCAAGGACCGCAGGAAACTCTATTTGAGGCATGAAAGCACTTTAAAGATCTCCAACACCAATGCCCCCATCATAGTTTTGAAGATGGGAGCTTGTGCATAGATTTTACAATGGATTGCAACCATGCACAAAGCAAATCATCGATGCAACCGCCAATGGAGCCATATTATCTAAGACGCCGGATGATGCTACGCCCTACTTGAGGAGATGGCCTCTAATAACCAACAATGGGGCAACAAGAGAGGACATTCTTCATCCTCCTTGAAGCCAACAAGTATTTATGAGGCAAAGGCCATAGCGGAGCTCTCTACAAAGTTTGATTCTCTCCATAAGGTCGTGAAGAGATTGGAGAAGTTGATAAGTGATCCGCATGGAACCTCCACCACATCTACACCAGGAGGAAGTATGGGCGATTGGCAAGACCAAGCCCATGTCATGTATGTTGGAGGAGAGCAAGGACAGGGAGCTATAGAGCAAGTCCAACATGTTGCGGCAAACACCGGTTATTCGGCAAACCCGGCCGCGAGAAACCATCCGGGATTTTCATATGCAAATAATGATGGAGCCTTAAACCCACCACCGCAACAACCTCAAGCTAGGCCTGCACAACAACTGCAATATCAACCGAGAGGGCCTCAACAACAAAACTTCCAACCGATGCAACAAGCGGGACCATATAGACCTTCGGGGTTTAATCAAGGGTGGAGGGCACCTAATCCACCACAAGCACCACCGAGATCCGACCATGAAGTGAGAGTTGAAGAATTCATGGCGGATCAAAAGAAGGTAAATGCTAGATTGACCGCTCAACAAGACTCTCTCAACACCGTTGTAGCACAATTATCGGAGCAACTAGAACAAAAATACTCAACAATTGCCGGCTCAACTGGAGCCAAACCCACGGAGCAATACCGGCCACATCAATGCGGTGGTGGCGGTAACTACTAGGGGCGGAAAGGGCACCACTCCCGACATGATTCAAACCAAGGAATCGGGGGAAGAAATTTTGGATGACAAGGAGCCGGCTAATGAGGAGGAGTGCCCGAAGGAGCCAAAAGACGGTGAAAATTCTGAAATTATGAAGCCACGTGAGGAGCGCAAATATATGCCACTGGTACCCTTCCCACAAAGGTTGGCGAGAGCAAAGATTGAGAAGCGGCTCGCCAAATTTCTTGAGTACTTGCGGGGAGTGAGCCTACATATACCTTTCTTGGACGCTATTGTAGAGATCCCGTCTTATGCCAAATTCCTAAAAGACTTGATTTCGGAAAAGACGCGAAAGGAGAAGATAATGCTCACCGAGCAAGGTACTTGGTTTATCCGGAAGGAGAAGGAGCCTACGAAGTTTAAAGATCCCGGAAGCTTCCGCATCCCTTACACGCTTGGAGGAGTCCCGCTACAAAAAGCCTTAGTAGACTTGGGAGCAAGCGTGAGCATAATGCCCCTAACAATGTTTAAGAAGTTGAATACGGGGACCGACTTAAAGTCGACGGATATGAGAATACAACTCGCGGATGGTCGGGTCACTAGGCCGATGGGAATTGTAGAGAACATACCGCTCCAAGTACCGGGAGGAATTTTCTTGCCGTGCGACTTCATGGTAATGGATATCAAAGAGGAGGGCGATACGTCCTAATTCTTTGACGCCCATTCTTGGCCACCGCCGGCGTGATAGTTGACGTGAGAGAGTGCACCTTATCTTTGAATGTCGTAAACATAGAGGTGGCGCTTCACATTCCTAAGGCAATGAAGCACATGCCTTGGCAAGAGGATGTCGATTACGTGGACCTCCTCGACGAGGTTATTGATGACGCTATGCCGCATGCTATTGGTGCCTTGCACAATGATGGCTTCGAAGGAGGCCAATCTTCTAAAGATGGAGGAAATTTGAAAGACCTGCCAGATCATTCTACGGTTGATGACAAAGACGATGCTGATGTCACAAGAATTAGGGAACTATGCAAGCTCTCCATATCAAAGAATTTGAAGAAAGCTCTGCCGGACAAGAAATTGTCATCACCGACAAAGAAAAAGAACGCTAAATGCTCAAGCTTGGAGGACTCATCCCCCACTACCACACATGATAAGGGGGAGCCGAGGAATGCCTACGAACACCAACAATTAAATCCAAGTGGCCTTCTTGGCAAATTTGACGCGCGCATCTCACATGCGTCGAACATCGAGCATTAAACGTATATCTTAAGGGGTCGAGCTCAAGACCTTAAACGAGCGCTTGTCAGGAGGCAACCCGACGGTTTTATCTTATTTTTAGTTGAATCTTTCATTTTTATTTTTGTTTTAGACCTTTCTTAGTGTTTAGAGTCTAGAGTTGATAAAAATCCTGACAATGGGCTCTATTTTTCATAACATGAGATGGAGAACAAGTAACCATTTGAATGGAGAATGACCATGGCAAAGGGGAGCACTCCAGGAACGCGCTCAGGCCTCAGGAGGTGGAAGGAACTAACGGGAAGACGAAAAACAAAAAGTAGAGCAAAAACATAGAGTTAGAGCTGAAAACAGCAGGCCACTCGGCCGAGTGACTTAGTCATTCAACCGAGCAAGGACCCTACTCGGTCGAGTAGGGTACTGATCAGGGAAGTTCCTAAAACTACTCTCCGTAATTTATATTCCACTCGGCCGAGTGACTTAGTCACTCGCCCGAGGGAATCAGACACTTTCTTGCACTTTAAAGCTCGAGTAGCCTTGCTACTTGGCCGAATGACCTACTCGGCCGAGTCGTAAGATCTACTCGCCCGAGTCGCGACTTCAGTAGAATACTTTAGAAAAAATTTTAAACCGTGCCGTTCAGTCGAGTAAACGCGTCACTCGGCCGAGTGACCCATCCATTATATACCCAGCGCCCGCGGCTCGAATTCCCAAACACGAAATTTCCCCCAAATTCACCCGAACCTCTTCGTCTTCGCCTTCGCCTCGCCCGAATCGCTATCACCTGCAGCCTAGCCACGCTGCCCCGCGACCCGTGCTGCCGACCGTCGACCATCCACTACCGACGTTCGACGCCGGTGCCGCCGCCCCCGCTGCCGCACATCCCCTATTTCTCCCAAAAATCCTATTTTTTCTCCACTTTTCTCCAATCCATAAGCCCATTAAGCCCAAAATCTAAATTAATCCTTATATATATCTATTATACCTGATCTTACCACATACGTATTGATATTCATAGCTAATTTGAGGATTTTGGTTTCAGTCTAGCTTGGGGGAGATTCAGGATGTATTTGGAGCTTCTCGGAGGAGGAGATTCTTCACACGTATCCACTGCTTGCTCTCGCATCGTGCTTAGGTATACTCATTCCATACTCTCAGCACTTCGCATATTTTTTGTGGGTAGGCACGTTCCGTGGCTCACATGCCGCCCCGCACTAGGTCTCGCACGAGGGCGCCCGCCTCAAAGCGGAAGAGGACCAGCGAGCCTGGATCCTCTTCTGCTAGAGCGGACTCCCCTCCACCTAGCCCACCACCACCCACACATCCGCCACCTACCACTCCTATGCCACCATCGGCACAGCCCGCCCCCATGTTCGACACGCTGGGGATTACGTTCAGAGATGATGCGCAGCGCGCCAGATTTGAGCGTATCTCCCATCACTCGATCGTACCCACTAGTTTGTGCATATAGCCGACTTTGAGTGCCTAGGGGTATTAGAGGGGCTACTCCAGTAGTATGACAACATGGTGTGGAGTGGCTTTTTGTCGGTGTCGGCGGACACCTATATCCGTCCGACACTAGAGGTTCTGAGTTCTATAGCTAGGACTCCTAGGGGTTACTCTTTCCGACTGATGGATCGTGAGTGCGAGGTCACTCTTGACATGCTTCGAGCCTACTTTCAGTGGCCCCCAGTTCCGGACCCAGACCGAGCCTATAGTCCCACTCACATCCCACCGCCGTCATTCGACACGCACGCTTTCTGGACATGTATCACGGGATCACCCCTCGCCTTTGACCCTAGCCAGGCCAAGGCCTCCGCTATCCTCCACCCATTCATCTGCATTGCACAGCGCCTTATAGCGACCACTTTCTTAGCGAGGTATGAGCCGGGGACGTTGTCGACGCCGAAGCTCTACATGCTCTATGTAATGACACGATCGAGGGCCTTCGAGAGGGGTGGATACATTTTGGTCCCTGCCATCGAGATTGACATAGCCAGTTGGTACTTGGACCGCATCGTTATTTCTGTTGGTGCTAGGACGCCTATTTGTTACGGCGGTCTGATTACCCTCCTGGCTCCCTTTTGCGGAGTTGACCTCCCTGCTGGCTTGCTTCGACCACCGGGCCCCACTTCTCTTTCCATAGATGTTATTGCTCGGATGAGGATGCTTTGTCCTCATGGTCAGCACCACTGGGTGTGGCTGCACGGTCTCTTTGGTGCCGATTACATGGTTCTTCCAAGCCCCGCTCGGACACATATTGGACCCGTAGGCGGGGAGTGGATTCCAGCGATGGACGTCCTCATCCCTGCTGCGTACGTGCTTGAGCCTGAGGGCGCTCAGCAGGAGCCCCTCCTTCCACCTCTTGACCCAGTGATATCTCAGCCTGCACCTGCTTCGTCTGCGCCTCCCGATACTTCTGTCCACACTTCTGTCAGTGTCGGGAGTTCACTTGCTGAGTCCACCACCACCTCTATGCCGATTTCCATTGACCACATTTCTGATGTGAGCCCTGAGCGTCCTGCCACCATTATTGAGAGCGGCGAGCCCTCTTTTGCCTCTGCAATGGAGACCCTCTCCTCTTTCTTATTCTCAACCCCTGGGGAGTCATTTCCTTCGCACTTCACGACCTCCCCAGTCGTCGACCTTACCGTCTCCACTGCATCTGTCTTCTCTGAGAGTGGCGTGACTTCTGTCCCCATTTCTGTGTCACCGACCTCTCTGACCTCCTCGCCCTCTGTCACCATTTCAGCCTCTGCGGCTGCTGCTCCTTCCCCTTCGACCATTCCTACGTCTCAGCCTCCCACAGAGGCTGAGCGTCTTTTTGTGAGCACAGCATCTTTGCCCCACCAGGAGTTGCACCCGTCATTTACGGTAGCCATGCGAGGCAGCCTCGTTCCTCACATGTACGACCGTCTGCCCCACCTCCCCCCGACACCCTAGTTCAGCATGTCCTTGCTCTTGAGGGGGCAGTTAGTGGGCTCAGAGGAGATTTCCAGGCTCTCTCTACTACCGTCACTGCTGTACAGAGGCACGTCGTTTTACTTCCTGGTATTCAGGCTAGCCTAAACCAGATTCTTGCGTGTCTGTCATAGCCACCACCTGCCACCCCCCGTACCACTACCCAGCCACCGCCACCACCACCTCCCCCACAGGATGGTGCTGGTTCTCCACCACCCCCTTAGGCACACACTGGATGCCTCTCATACTTCTGTTGCTGCTATTCTGGATATTTTCTGCCTGCTGATTTTGCACCCCTCCTTCACACACGTTTTGGTCACATTTTGCTTATACTTGCCTATATCATTTTGGGAGAGAGGATGTACTTTTGGGGACACTTATATTGCGCCATTTTGATCTCTGCATGCACCACATGCATCTCTGCATACATCATTTGCATACCCATCTCATTTTCTTTTATTCTCATCATGCATGCATCCTCACCCACCCCACTCATATTTTTTGTTCTCGGTGTGCCACACTTTGCACATTGAGGACACTGTGCAGTTTAGCTTGGGGGAGCGAGTGTCTCATGCACTTTATATTTTCTTCACCTTTCTTTAATTTTTCTCACCTTTCTTTATTTTACGCTTATTTCCACCCACTTTTTCATTTTTTTCTCATGCATCACGTTTTCTTGCTTTTTGTGTGCTGCATATGTAATAGTAGTTTTCATTTTCTTTTATCCTTATTTCCTTTACCCCTTTTGCTAGAGATGAATTTTCTGCGATGATGATGATGTGGTATTAGCTTATCTCTATATACGTATTATCTTGTCATGCCATCGTTTTTATTTCAGATATCATATGCCATGCTTGCTATGCATTCGAGATAGTAACTCGTACCTTTGTTATATGAATGTGAATGAAATTCTTCTATTAGCTGAGTCTGATGATTTATATTGTATACTCTTTATAGAAAACACACCAAACTTCACGCATTGATTGCCTATATTTGGAGTACTGCTTTGTTGTCTTATATCACTTCTTATTGTATGAAAATTGTACTCTTCACTTTCAGGTTGATTGAATGTATGCTATGTTGATATAACTGGATTAGTTTACTTTCTGAGATCAAACTGAGTAGATTACATTACTTTGCTGAAAGTTGTCGTGCACATTCTATAGAGTGAACCGAGTGTTACATATTTTTCTTTCTCCACATATCTTGAGCATTATTTCTATACATATAATCATTGGTGAATCTCCCATTAGGCGAATCTTATATTGGCATATCCCACATGCTATAAAAAAATCCATGCTCCTACCCACAAAATAAAAAAGAAAAAAATATTCATGTATATTCTCTATCTTTTGATTTGGGATCACAGTTTATATATTGCAAAAAATAAAATAAAAAAATAAAAATAAAAATAAAAATAAAAAAGAGAAAAAGAAAAGAAAAGAGAAAAGAAGTTCTTACATGATCCCACTTCATATTCTTTGTCTCTTTCATTCCTTCTATATTCTTTTTATTTCTTGGAGCTTCAAAAAATGGGGAAGGTTTTATTGATTTATTTGATGCCACCACGCTCATAGATAAGCTTGGGGGAGAGGATCCAATGATGTGTGAGAGTGTGACTACTATGCATGACAACCTAAGCTAGGTAATTTTCTATACTCGGTAAGATCACTAAAAGTTTTACGAAGTCTAGGAATTGAAACTTAGCATGCATTTCATGAAAACCACTCCTTTCTATTCTTATTGCTTCATATTGTGTGATATCTCTTATACTCCAAATAGAAAGCGATCAATTGAAAAGTGTGTGGTATATGATTATGTATATTGCTTTAGATGCTTCAGACGATGTTAATTCTAGAATGATTTCATATTTCATATTGTTTTGATATTCTTGGGTTTTTATATTGAATGCATCCTTATATGATCATGATATCGAGATAAAAATCTTTGGCATGTTTTTATTCGCCATATGCTATTTGAGAAAGTAAGTCCACGTCCTGAGAAAATGATCTAGCACCTCCCTCTTTGTTTTCTTTTCTATCTTCTTTTTCCTTTTTCCATATTTTTACCCGCCAGGTTCGCCTTTTACTCATCTTCCTCGAAGACGAGTAAGAGGTAAGCTTGGGGGATTTTGATCGCTCCTTATTTTTACACCTTTTTTCTGCATGTTTTCATGTCATTTCAATCGCCCATATTGTGTTTTCCACGATTATTCGACGATATCGCGTTGCTTTTCACTATTTCTAGTTTTTGTCGTATTTCAGGAGATATGGAGCGATCCGGAGCAAAAATGAGATCAAGGGACTTTTGCGCATACCGGAGCGTCGCCCACGGCTTATTTGAGGAGCTTGCAGCTCTAGAGGATGAGCGGAAGAGGAAGAAATCCAATAGAATCGACGAAGAGGCGAGGAGGAGAAGGAAAGAGCCCAGAAGCAGCTTACTCGGCCGAACAGAGAGTCTATTCGGCCGAGTCAGGAGCTGCTTTCGGCCGAGTGAAACGGATACGCACAGTAAAATTTCAAAGTTTCCTCGGTCGAGTAAGAAAGTCTACTCCGCAGAGTAGAGAAGCTCACTCACCCGTGTAGAACAGGGATTTTCAACCGAGAAAGGGCCAAGTTACTGGAAATTTTGAGAAGCCTACTCGGCCGAGTACGATTGCTTACTCGGCCGAGTAAAGAAGCCTACTCGCCCGAGTCAGTCAGAGCGACAGACCCCCGAAACCCCCAGATTTTCTGTTTTATTATTAGGTCTGTCACTCTGCCGAGTGACATTGTTACTCGGCCGAGATTGTTACTCGGCCGAGTGACGCATTCCGACTGCTACACAAATTGTGAATTCTTGGCTGCGCAGGGGCAATTCTGTCAGGATTTTTTTGGACGATTTTGGCTTGTATTTAAATCTAGTTTTTCCCAAGTTTTATGAGAGACTTCTATTATTTTTTAACGGCTATTCTTTTGTGAAATTTCAGCTGGAGATCATAGGCGACAATTTTGGTTTGTTTTTTCTTGCTAAAAATCTTATTTTTATGAATTGTCTCTTCTTTACAATGAATTGTGCTATGATCTATTGCTTTATTTCTTAGATTTCTATGATGATTTATGAGTAGTTTATTCGTTCTAGGGCATGGGGTTCACCCCTATGGACCCGATCTTTTGAATTGTGATGAATGAATAGAATTGTTGCTAGGATTGAAGAAAGGTTAGGTTTTGATTGATTTATTGTGAGTAGCTAGGAATTTCCTTCAATTAGGATTTGCAAGAGATTGGATTTCAATTGATGGAAAGGCCTAGATATTCGACTTAGGTTTATAATCGAAATTCTCTAGATTTGGTTTGCAAGAGATTGGACCAAACCAAGGATTTTTGTTATAAATCTATACTAATATTCGTCTGCAAGAGATTGGACGAATACGAACTATCATAACCTAGGTCGTAGCTCGAGTTTGCACGAGAGTGGATTCGAGTTGCGATTGGACGATGATGTCGATCTTCACGCTAGTGGTTTAAGTTAGGGTTTGCAGGAGAGTGGGTCCTAATCTAGGTTGATATAGACCGGCAATAGCGCGAGAGTGTGAGCTTGGTTCTACATTAAGTTGCGACTAGTTCACCTACATTCAAGCCTTGCAACATTGATATTCATGTTCCACAAGGATACGAAACGGTCTGTAGTGGGGATTTCCTCTCCCTAGACGCTTTTATTATATTGATATCTATTTGCTATTTGAACGATTGTGACATTACCATCAAACTATTCTTATTCTATCAATAGCTAGGTGATCAAAGTAAGATACTGTCAATTGTCCTCCCTGAGTTCGATACCCGCTCGCCACTATGCCGTGTGCTTGCAGTAAAACTACAGTCGTTTTTCGGGTGTATATCCGGGCGCGATCAATATCTCTTCGTTATAGTTATGGAAACTTTTTCCCTACTCATGGCTAGAGCTGAGGCGTCACACTCCATTCACCCTATAAGAATATCGGGATCTATTTCGCATTTGCTTTTCGCAGATGATCTGCTGGTTTTTTGTCGAGCTAATCACCACTCCTTTGAGGGTCTCTCTGAGCTATTGAACACATTCAGCCTGCTTACTAGGCTTTAGTCAATTGGGATAAAAGCTCAACCATTTTGAGCAAAGGAACCCACAATCCTAGTAGCCTTGCTTCCTTTCTTGGAGTTAAGAATGTAACCTCTCTCTCAGTATAACTTGGACTCCATTTATCCTCTAATTATCCTAAGGCTTCCATGTTTGCACGGTTGGTTGACAAGTGCAAAAAGAGACTTCAAGGGTGGTCCTCGTCTCTTCTTTCTATTTCTGGCAGGATAAAGTTGGTGCACACTGTTATTTACAGCATAGTGACTTTCTGGATGTATGCTTTTCGTATACCATCTTCAATGTTGCGCACTATCACCTCAGCTCGCAGGAGGTTTATCTGGGGAAATCACCACAGCTGAGCCTGGAAAGATTTATGCAAACAAAAGGAAGAGGGTGGTATAGACCTGAGGTTACTATCTGATCTTAATGTGGCATCAGGGGTACGGCTGACTTGGAGACTCTTATCTTCTGATGGTCCTTGGGCAAAGTATATGAGGCAGCGTTACAGATATTTTAAGTGCATATATTATGTCGCTATATTCGGGAAAAAAATTAATGCATCGAACTCACTTCGCTGCTCGAACTGAAGACCGAATGCAGGACCAAAACCACATCAGTACGCGATATGCCAAAACCACATCAGTATGCGATATGAAACGCGTTAACCCAAGCATTCTCTTAAGTTGTTGCATCATGATGATGGTGTTAAGAGCAGGTCATGTTGTCCCAAAAGATCATGCATAAATTGTGTTACCAATTTCAAGGTCTTTTGCTAAAATGTTACATATCAAAATAATTTTAGTGAGCCATATGATTTTACCTTGAAAAAAAGAAAGTAAAGCATTCTACTGAAGTTGCACCAGTTGATGTTTTATAGAATAAAATTCATCTATTATCGAATCCGAATCGATATCTTCAGCAAGCTCTCATTCAATGTAAATCATCATAGAATCTGCCAAGAACTCTTCTTCCATTTTATTGCGTAGAGCCATTTTAACATGTTTCATAGCTGAAAATGCACGTTCCGTAGTAGCAGTGGAAACAGGTAGAGTTAAAATAAGATGAAGTAGTCTATCAATCAAATGATAGTTTTGTGATTTATTTGTCTCAACTAGTCCTCGACATAATTCAGAAATTGTAGACATATTCTGAAAGCCCTTACCTAGAGTGTATGCCAAATATCATATGCTGTTTTGGCCTGGGAGACACGGTTGAACTCATTCTTGTCCATAGCGCAGAGTAGTGCATTCATTGTTTTTCAGTTGTGGGTTGCAACAGATTTGTCATTAGTGGTCCATTGGGCATATGGAGTTGTAGGCTTCTCGTATTGAGTTTCCAACATATTCCAAAGTTCGTAATCGATGCTTTGAATATAGACTGTCATTCTTGTCTTCCAATAGGAGTAGTTGGAACCATTGCATAGTGGAGGCCTTGTAGTAGAGTGCCATTCTGGAAATTGTGATGTAGATGTTGAATTGTTTGTCGGATAGGTGTAGACCATCTTAACCATATGACTTTGATCCAAATGTTGGATCTCCTGGCACCCCAAATACACTAGAGGGGGGTGAATAGTGTAAATCACGACGATATTGCAAAATTAAAAGTTAATAAAAGATTGCAATAAGAGTGCGGAAATAAAAAAACACAATCCAGAATATTCCAAACGCAAACACAGAGAACACAGAGATCTGGTGTTCCAAATTAATTCCCCTTTTCGAATTTATATGGGACTTTTGAAAGTCCATTAAAATGCTCAAGTTAATTTTATCCGGTAATAGGTGAACTGTGTTATAAATGTGAAGGATCTCATCTTCACATTGACTATTATGCGGATCATAGTGGGACAAATCTTCAGGCTTCATTGATTACTTAAGACATTGGGGATTTCATTTTGATAAATATACATCGAAACTTAGTAAGTTTCTTTTATTGATTTTTGATAGTACTGGGCATCCTCATATAGAGTATTCGGGTTTGCAAAGCCTGAGTCTCAAGTCAGACGTCCCAAAAATAGTTTTCTGTTAGACTATTATTAGGGTTAAATGCTTTTGAAAGCTTACGTCTACAACTATGTTGGAAAAATACTCGCTAAGAATTATGTTATGGCAACCTATTAAATTTGTTTTCAAAAGTTTATGTTTTCTCTGATAATAGATAAGTATACAATAGCTAGATCAACTTTCGTCTTTAGACTAGCTTTGAATATATTATCTATGGCATAAATTAATGACCTTTCATATTGCAATAGCAGCATGGGTCTTTTCCAGAACTTCTGGGACTGGATTGGGTTTGCCATTGCTTATTCCATGTCGAGGTATATCATATCTTCCCTTTCTCTTTATATATCAGGACGTCGTTGGTCCTTGATTTCCCCTAATTTTAGTGTTTCATATTGTTATTTATAAGGAAGAATGAATATTAGTCTCTCTAAGGAGACATATACACAAGAAAAAGAGCTTGTTTCCATACTTCCATTTGTCATATTTATGTGGGACTTTTGAAAGTCCATTTGAATGCTCATGTATGGTCTTCAGGCCATTATTTTCTTGAGTAATTCAGTTTTTATGTGGATAGAGAAACATGCTTAACTGGAATAAATACGTGGGTGCGAATTTCATAAATATATTTCTCACTTATCTATTAAGCCACGACTTCAGGAGTGAGCTTAAATGCAAGATTAGATTCAAGAATCTTTCTTTGTAAAGTGAGATTTCTCTAAATAGTTAGCGGTGTTATGGAATACTTCTGGTGTCCATATTGGTTTATATAGACCATAGATCTACGAGATCTATATACTGCGAAATGTGTATCTTGAAGAAGTTCGTATAAATAGTTTTCGCATAATCCCTCGTATTTTGTAGTTTCATTTTATTTGAGCAAAAGAGTGTTGACATAAAAATTTAAACTTTGTTATGAATCAACTATCGGGGGAGGAGCCCCCAACTCTTTATTTATAGGCAATAGGGGAGAATACAAACATGGGCTACAAAGATATGGGCCTATCTCTACGATAGCCCAGAATCTCAACCAACACGGTTAAATAACCGTTTATAACACTTCCCCTTATCCAGCCATAGGTGTGAACTCTGCTCGTGAATACTTTGGGATTCGGAGCGTAGAAGAGTCTCACATGGGGTGAATACTTCAGGATCCTAAGTTGGTGAGATTTGCCTCATTAAAACCTTTAGCTATGGAAACCCAGTGGGAAAAACCATAGTTAAGGAAAAAGAGTACAAACTCTGCCAAACTCCCCCTGATCTGTACAAGCCCTCAAGCTTGCAGATCTCTTAGGCGTCTCATTCCAATCCTATGTACAAGCTTCCTGAAAGTGGCAGTAGGAAGGGCTTTAGTGAACAAATCTGTCAAATTGTCACATGATTGCACTTGTCTGATGTCGATCTTGCCATCTCTCTGTAGCTCGTGCGTCCAGAAGAATTTTGGTGAAATGTGATTCGTTCTGTCGCCTTTGACGAATCATTTTCCCTTTGTTCTTATAAAGATACAAGGGCAGACTTCATTGTTTGTGAATCCTTGTTGAACAAGGAACTCACTGAGTCTGTTATACCACATTCTTCCTGATTGTTTGAGACCATACAATGATCTTTGTAGCTTAACAGAATAGACGTCCAGAGGTCTATCTTGTAGTTCAGCAGGCATTGAAAAGCAATCAGGAAGTTTCATGTATATCTCCGTGTCGAGATTGTCGTATAGATATGCAGTCACAACATCCATTAGCTGCATATCTAGGCCTTCCTTTGCTGTTAAGCTTATTAGGAATCTGAAAGTGATCGCATCAATAACCGGGGAGTATGTTTCGTCATAGTCTATTCCCGGTCTTTGGGAAAATCCTTGTGCTACAATTCTAGCTTTGTAGCGTGCGATCTCATTATTTTCGTTTCTTTTTCTGACGAATACCCATTTGTATCCCACAGGTTTGACACCGGTAGGTGTCTGGACTATTTGCCCAAAGACTTTTCGTTTCTGAAGCGAGTCCAGCTCGGCTTCTATTGCCTGATTCCACTTTGGCCAGTCATTTCTACGTTTGCATTCAGCAACGGAATGTGGTTCATAATCATCGTCGCTTTCGGCAACGTGAATGGCAATGTGAAACGCGAAGTCATCGTCGACGACTGTACTCTTTCTGTCCAATACCTCCCCTGTACGTACATAATTCAATGATATTTCAGTTTCTTCCGGCAGTTCCTCTGCAGTGGATTCCGGGAGGGGAGAGTGTATGGACACGAGCTCGTTTCTCTGTGGGAGTATCGTCACAAGGTCTCCGGATATTTTTCTTTTTCTTGGATTTTTATCCTTGGAGCCTGGTGGTCTGCCTCTTTTTTGTTGAGGTGCAGCCACTTCTGCTGCTGGTGGATTGCATCCATCCTTTGGGATGTCAATCCTAGCTGGAGTATTCGCAGCAGGGATGTGTGATCTGACAATCTTCCGGTTGTCAGTAAATGAATCTGATAATCTATGGACTGTGTCCTAGATGTGTAAGATCTTTTGGATCTCATCATCACATTGTTTTGTTACCAGATCGTAGTGGGTCAGACTTTTTGTATCCCACGTTAACATTTGTTTTGCGCTAGACTTTTCAATGTCTAGGCCTATTTTGGGGAAATACGTCTCATCGAAGTCGCAGTCTTCAAGACGTGCCTTGAAAGCGTCCCCCGTTTGGGGTTCTAGGTATCTTATAATGGAGGGTGAGTCAAACCCTACAAAAATACCTGGCGACGTTGAGGGCCCATCTTGGTCCTCTGGGGTGGTGCAATGGGGATATAAACTGCGCAGCCGAAGATTCTCAAGTGAGAAATGTTCGGTGGCGTTCCATATGCTAGTTGCATTGGAGATAGACTCTGACCTCCTAAGGGTCTTATTTTTATTAGTGATGCAGCATGCAAGATTGCATGTCCCCATGCATCCACCGGCAATTGGGATTTCATTAGCAATGGACGTGCAATCCATTGGAGTCTTTTAATTAGCGACTCAGCTAACCCGTTCTAGGTGTGAACATGCGGCACTGGATGTTGAATTTCAATTCCCGTTGCCTGGCAATATTCTTGAAATGACTGAGAGGTAAATTCCCCCGCATTGTCCAGACGTATCTTCTTAATTTGGTTGTCTGGAAAATGTGCCCGCAACTTTATTATTTGTGCCAAAAGCTTTGGGAAAGCTAAGTTGCGGGTTGAAAGTAGACACACATACGAGTATTTCAAAGATGCATCAATCAGTACCATAAAGTACCGAAAGGGCCCACTAGGGGGTGGATAGGTCCACATATGTCTCTGTATATTCTTTCAAGGAAGCTGGGAGACTCGATATCCACTTTAAGTGGTGATGGCCTTGTTATTAATTTACCCTTAAAGCAGGGTACACAAGGGAATTCTCCCTTCTGAAGAATCTTCTGGTTCTTCAGGTTATGCCCGTGGGATTGTGATATAATGCGGTGCATCATCACAGATCCGGGGTGGCCAAGTCTATCGTGCCAAAGTAAGAATTTGGCCGATGTCGGGCACTTCAGGTGCTCTGTCAGGTTTGCTTCCTCTCTCCGAATTTTTGTATGGTAGAGGCCTGATGAGATGCTCTCAAAACGTTCAAGTATGGTTTTAACTCCATTTTCTTGAGACGTTACATACAATAATTCATTTTCTTTTACATTTGCTGTTCCCAAGTGTAATCCGTTAAGACGGATATCTTTGAAACTTAGTAAGTTTCGCTTGGAGTTCGGAGAGTAAAGTGCATCTTTAATTTTTATTTCTGTTCCATTGGTGAACAACAAGGTTGCATTCCCAGAACCTTCAATTATGTCCGATGGCCCTGAAATTGTGTTTACAGGGCTCTTATATGGAGTAATGATATGGAAATAGCATTTGTGCTGAAGGATCATATGTGTCGACGCGCTGTCTACTAAGTAGTCATGAGAGCATCCCATCTAAAAAGATGAGTAAACATTTGCATTCAGAAAAGCTAAATTTTATTCGACAGAATTCAAATTACATAAAAGCTCTCATAAAATAGATTGTTCGTACAATAAAATGCTAAGATAAATGAATATATGCTAATCAAGCATATCATCTGACTCGAAGTCTTTTGCTGTGAACTTGACTGCATTGTTCGCAGCCACCAGGTTTGATTCAGCATTCTTTTTCTTGCTTTGTTTATAAAGCTCCTGGAGATGCGCTGGGGTCCTGCACACTCTGGACCAGTGGCCTTTCATGCCACAGCTGTGGCACTGATCCCAATCCCTCTTGGGTGGGGGTGCATCATTTTTCTTGTTATCATTCCTACGCCAGGTGAACTTACGCTTCCCTTCATTCTTTCGCTGCTGTGGTGGGCCCTTGGCTTTTTTCTGTTGTCTCCCTTTCCGTGGTCTTTCTTTTCTTTTATTATCACTCTTCTTTTTGAAGGAAGAGGCATGTTGAGCTTCTGGTAGGGGGCAGTGCCGGGAGGGCGCATATTGTGAGTGGCGAGAAGAAGCTCTCTATTTTGCTCGGCCATGAGAAGACATGACAGCAGCTCTGAATACTTGGTGAACTTGGGTTCACGGTATTACTGCATGAGTATCGCATCTTTTTCATGGAAAGACGTATACGTCTTTTCCAGTATGCGATCTTCTGAGACTTTCTCACCACACAACTTCAGGCGTGAGGTGATGCTAAAAAGTGCTGAGTTGTACTCAGCAATAGACTTAAAGTCCTGCAGTCTCAGGTTCTCCCACTCATATCGTGCCCTTGGGAGTATAACCTCTTTCTGATTTTTATATCTATCCTCAAGGGCAGACCACAGCTCAAGTGGATCTTCGACCGTAAGGTATTCAGCCTTTAGGGTCTTGTCCACATGGCGACGAATATAGATGATGGCTTGCGCCTTCTCTATATCGCTAACTTTTTCTTTGTCTGTCACACCAGCAATGAGGGACTTTGCTTGCAGGTGAAACTTTACATCTAGCTGCCAGCTTAGATAGTTTCTACCTGATGCATCCAGCACTTCGAAATCAACGCTTGCAGTTTTAGCCATTTATCTAGCAGAGCACAAACATGCATGAATTAATATTTAATCAGAGAAAACATTTTCATGCGGAGGCCATATTTAACGAAGAACTAAATGTGTGGATCGGCTAGTCCCACAAAAAAAGAGACCAAAGTCCACAGTCCAAATTATACAAATTTGCAGCTTTAAAAATGAAAATACAACTTTGGAAACCCCGTAGGTCCCATATGATATATCCAGCTTCAAGCGTGGCCTCCGTCTTCATGGAAGTTGGTCTTCTTTATTTGACATTTACATAAAATTTCTCACTACAATTTCTCTCAAAATAAAAGAAAAAGTGCGGAAAATTAACTGTTGGACTAAACGGCCGATCCAAAAACCACATTTAGCCATTCATACAGAAATATTATGCTCATCAACATTTTCATTCACAGACATCGCATGCAGTTATATTCACATGAGGATAAAAAAATATTTAATCACTTAATAATTATTGGACCACTGGGCAACGTCATACACCGTTAGGTTAGGGGACTAACGGCAGAGCGGTCGCAGGATATTCCTAATTATTAAGGTTTAAAAATAATGCACAACCACACAAAAATATCTACATAATTTGCCAGAGATGTAAATCATGTAAAAATATTACGATGCAAGGGTTGTATAAATGGGTTTAATCAATTAAATTGATTAAGAGCCCAAAATTGACATTTTCGTGGAAGAAGGAAAATGGTTTTTCCTTTTTCAATCATCCCAAATATCCCCCAAAGGTCCCCAATATGCCCTGATATACCAGGGTATCACCTCGTAATATACCGTGATTTTTCACGAATTTATTTGTCATTAGACGCCCATTTAAAATTGGTTTTTAGCCCAAAATTTTTGCCGTTTAAGGCCTATTTAAAGCCTTTGCTCCTCCCCCTATTTTTTTCTTTCTTTATTTCTTTTTTTGATTAACTCTGGCCTGCGGGCCGAAGCCCGCAGCCGGCCTGCGGGCTTCGGGCCGCAGGCGGTTTTTTTTTGATTTTGTACGGCCCGCAGCCGGCCTGCGGGCTTTGGCCCGCAGTAATTTTTTTGTAATGGGCTATGGAAAAAGCCCATTTGGGCTTAGGGGGGTGGCGGCTAGGGTTTAGCTGCCGCCGCCACTACCCCCTTTCTTACGCCGCTGGCGGTCTGAGGGGGGGTCTGGGCAAACCGCCCGGAGGCGGTCGCCGATGGCTGCCCCCGCCCACAGTCGGCGGTGGGGGGCAAGGGGCGGTCAGAGACCCCCCTTCGGGCGTATCGTAGGCAGCCCCCACAGCTTCAAGTGGGGGGAAGGGCGATCGGAGCCGCCCTTTGTCGCAGGCGGCCCCCGGCTTCGGGCGGGGGGGAGGGCGGTCGGAGCCGCCCTTTGTCGCAGGCGGCCTCCCCCGGCTTCGGGCGGGGGGGAAGGGCGGTCGGAGCCGCCCTTTGTCGCAGGCGGCCCCCCGGCTTCGGGCGGGGGGGAGGGCGGTCGGAGCCGCCCTTTGTCGCAGGCCGCCCCCCGGCGTAAGGGCTGGCGTGTCTGCCCTTTTGGGCGGAGATGATGGGCGCCCCCCCCGCTACAGGCGGGGGGTTAGGGCGGGCGTATCCGCCCTTTCGGGCGGAGACGAGGGTCGCCCCCTCCGCTACAGGCGGGGGGGGGAAGGTCGGTTGTATCCGCCCTTTCGGGCGGAGACGAGGGGCCACCCCCCACGCTACAGGCGGGGGGGGGGGGGGGGGGGGGGGGGGGCAACGGGACGGGCTGAGCTGCCCTTTCGGGGAAGGCCGGCGGCAAACCGCCGTAGGGCACAAACAAGGGCTAAAACAAGTTAAACCCTAAAAGTTTGGTTTTTGGGATGAACGATTCGTCGTTTTCAAGGCGACAATAGATACCCGTATCGATCTTGCGAGATCTAGGGGAGGGGCAATCATACGTATGATTAAAAACATCATTTTGGTGATTGTTACCTCTATATCCGTCCTCCGGATATAGCGACGGTTGCACGAAGCCCTGCGCGGATGGTGAAGCTCGATTGATGAAGCCTTGCACCGCGCTCGTGGATCTCCCGTCTCCAATCTCCTTCGCCTTCGCAACGAACGAGAAGAAATTTTTGTGGAAAGAAAATTTTAGAGGCTCGTGCTAATAACGTGTTATGAATCAACTATTGGGGAAGGAGCCCCCAACTCTTTATTTATAGGCAATAGGGGAGAATACAAACATGGGCTACAAAGATATGTGCCTATCTATAGGATAGCCCAGAATCTCAACCAACACGGTTAAATAACCGTTCACAACAAACTTCAAATTCAATTGTAAGATATAGATATGATTTTTAAACTTTTGAAAAATTATTTATTTATGTGCCATAATATATGTGAGCATAAATGCAAGAATTGTTCACAAAAACATTTCATACAGATTATAAAGCATTTAAGTAGGCAATTCATTTGAAGTATACAAAACAAGTATGTACATGAAGATAACCTAAGTAATAACATGCAAACAAGGTATTAAATCAATTGTGCATTAATCTTTTGTTTATAAGATGCCTTGAATTATATGACCAACCCTTGAAAACTTCGTGGGATTTTAATACAAAATGAAAATTTTCGTAAGGTATGTGGCGGAAGCGGAGGCTTTGGACCACTCGCGGTATGCACCGGGTCAATCGGGTCATGTTCAGAAAAAAATTAAAATTGAACACGCTCAAAAACATATTTAATTGATATCCCCAAACAACGTTTTATCCCCCAAAAACATTTATATGATGTCAATTCCCAAACTGATATGAAATAACACGAGTCTAGTAGCAGTCAAACTAGCATGGGTTTAAAGTCCACAACATCAATGAAAAGTCTTAAACAATGAGAGAAATGAAAAGTCTTAAACAACAATGATTAGTTATTACCATCATGGGCTCCTTGATGTAGAAACGAAAGGTCTCAATGAGCATATTCATAATACTTTTGCTATTTTGCATGACAACAACCGTAGACCTCCTATCATAAATGCATCATAAGTTCATAAGAAATCAGTCTGCAAAACCCCAGAAGGTGGTTTTTTCCTGAGGGGTAACTGTTCATGCACTTTCTATGACCGAATGCATTACAGATGACCAAATGAAAAGCAATAATATCATTATAATATAAGTTTTCCCGTTTACGGAGGGACCAGACATGGGGATGTAAGGTTGAGAAAGCTGCATACAATTGCCGACAAGATTTTCAACCAACATCGTTATAACATCAACCCAATAAGTTGGTTCCAAGTTTCCGAAACCCGCTGACGACGAATCCGACAGCAGCGATAGATGGCCGTTTGGTGGCCGGATCCAAAAGCTTCAAGCCGGAATCCATGGAGATTTTGGGGTTTTTGGGTGTGACGGCATCAGACTGGGATCGATGAAATTTTAATTTTTATGTCAAGGGCATCAAGAAGAAGTAGTTGCATAATTGATCTAATAATATGATTAATACAGTTTAAAAATTGCATTTTATTAGAGTTATACGAATAAAAAACTGATTTTGATCTAATAAAATAGATCCAAGGCATAAACAATTATATTTTTGATATCTAGATCACATAAACATATGTATTAGATCTAGAAAATCGTTTAGGCTTACCCACTAGATACGTCCACCAGATCTAGCGATGTTTGATGATGAATGCCCGAAAAAATCTGCGTCGTCTCGCGAAGCGTTACGTCGCGAAAAAAAATTGTCGGAGCTTCCGCGGG
Source organism: Scilla litardierei (assembly GCA_030789695.1). NCBI lineage: Eukaryota > Viridiplantae > Streptophyta > Magnoliopsida > Asparagales > Asparagaceae > Scilla > Scilla litardierei. The sequence goes on from JAULAV010006024.1 coordinate 47,609, forward strand.
CCGCCTCCCTCTCACGAGCCGTCGCCTTTTCCACGAGTCGTCATGCTGATAACGTGTTGAGAATCAAATCAACCTCAAAGATGATGCCATATAATATATTATATATATGTTAGATAAAACGTTATGACATACGGATACTAAGGGGTTTACAATCAGGGTGGATAGCAAGAGCCTTTCACACCAAAAGTCTCATTCATAACATTACACAATTAATACTACTCACTTTTTCAAAAACAACAAGCTTGCACAATTCCAATGTGATCTTGGTCTCTCGATATAACTTTAATATCGTTTTAAGACATTGGAGCAGCAAGACAAATGAGAAGCACATTTTGGAGGTATAATTGTAGCATCCGATGAAAGCACTCCTGAAGCAACGAAAAAAACGTCCAAAATTAGCACTCTTCAAGTAGACAAAACGGCATACGAGAAGCTGTGATGCCAAGGCCACACGCGTTCTTTTTTCCTCCCACAAAATCTCATGCATGTATTGCGACGAAGCAGTGAAGGGGACAGCACACTGAGCACACGTGCATCAGTCGTCGAGAGCTCCCAACAGCTGCATGTGCACGAGTGCATCTGATAAATGCCAGGATGTGGATGCGAAGCTCCCAGAGACAGAGACAAGTTTTAGGTATCGGTCTCTATATTGCTTTATTCTTCTTCGATTGTTTAGGGCTGTCAAGCTTTGGTTGCAAATGTCATGCTGGGATTTTTAGAGAGCAAGGGATCATAGAATTAGCATGCCCTAGTCTACGCCATCGATTTCTGAAAGAATCATCAAATGGGATCGGGATTTAATGTTATTGGAGTAACAGTTGGCCAATTCGCATGTTATCCCAACCAATAGAAAGAAGGAACTGTTGCGATATTAATGGTCATCGAGTTGTGAAGGGTTGAGTGCTAGGAAACCCACAGTCTCATATATATATTATTCTTATTGGATATAATGTGTGTTGATACGCAATAGGCCCATTGGCCCCTATTCATAACACTTCCCCTTATCCAACCATCTTTGTATACTCAAAATATGAGTACTGCTGGATCCATAGTGATTATGAGTATCATAAGGTGTGGATACATCAAGATCCTAAGTTAGGGATAATTGAGAGAAATATAGAACGAAAAGATATTTTATTGTTGGGGATTCCAGATATGGCTGAGAGTATTTGATAATGCTCTAGAAGAGAAACTCCATCCTCTTATATAGGGGCCACCGTCATATCTTCCATCCCTCAACCGCCCCGGATTTTGCTCAACCGCCCACGATTTCCTCAACGGCCATGTGAGACTTGGTCTCTCGGTTGAGGAAAATCCTCAACCGAGTATCGGGTCGGTTACTAGCAGATTTGGCCATATCAGGCCATAACCAACTTACATCTCCCACTTGGCCTGAAATGGCCAAGTGCATTCCGGTCATACTCTCACTATCCGTGAGATATAACACATGATGTAATTTCACATACTCCCACTATCCGTGAGATATGCACATTTTATTTACCGAGTACAATCATTATATATGATTGTCTCCTTTCATTATCCATGAAAATTTCCTTGACTTAGATATTTCTAAGTCCCATCAAACCAACATGTTTGATGAATGTACCTGCTGGAATACCCTTCGTCAAGGGATCAGCAATCATATCACTTGTTGGAATATAAGTCACATTGACTTCTTTCTTTTCCACCATATCATGTACGTAATGATATTGTATTTCAATATGTCTTCCTTTGGAACTGTTTGCACCACTGTGGATCAAGCTGATGGCTGCTTGATTATCACAGTACATCTCAATTGGTCCATCCACCAAATTGAGATCCAAGTCCAATAGGAACCGTCTGATCCAGACCGCATGAGTAGCTGCCATACTACAGGCTATATACTCAGCTTCTTGTGTGTATCTCGCTACACAACCCTGTTTCTTGCTACCCCAAGAAACAGCTGCACCACCAAAGATGAACACATGTCCTGCAGTTGACTTCCTGTCATCTTTGTCCCCTCCGAAATCTGCATCGGAGTAACCAAGAACCTCAAGCAAATCTGCTTGATAAACTAACTTGTGGTGCACCGTACCCTTTATGTATTTCATAATCCTCTTAACAGCTTCCCAATGAGCTGGACCAGGATTACTTTGATATCTACTAACCAGACTAACTGGGTACGCCAAGTCTGGCATTGCATACATCAAACTTCCAATAGCCTGAGCATATGGAACATTCAGCCGACTTTGTCCCTCTCCAGGACATTGTTCTTTACTTAACGGCTTCCCCATAACCAATGGTGTAGGGGCCGGATTGGAATTGTACATTCCAAATCTCCTCAATATTGTATGCAAATACTTTTCTTGGTTTAAACTTAACATTCTAGACTTCCGATCTCTAAGGATCTGTATTCCAAGAACGTAGGATGCATCACCCATGTCCTTCATCTCAAATTCACTACAAAGTGCTGATTTAATTCCTTTCAACACTTCAACGTCATTTCCAGCGAGCAAAATATCATCCACATACAGGGATAATATCGTAAAACTGCTCCCACTTTTCAAGACATACACACAGTTATCCAATTTGTTTGCAACGAAACCAAGTTGGATAATAGTGTTGTGAAATTTGAGATACCACTGTCTAGATGATTGTTTTAAACCATACAAAGATTTCTTCAATTTATAAACTTTGTCTTCCTGTCCCTCAACCTGAAATCCCTCAGGTTGATCCATATATATAACTTCCTTCAACTCTCCGTTGAGGAATGCAGTCTTGACATCCATTTGGTAGAGTTCCAAGTCAAGATGCGCAACAATCGCTAAGATTATCCGAATGGATGCAAACTTAGCCACCGGAGAATAAGTCTCCTGATAATCAATCCCTGCTATCTGAGTAAATCCCTTTGCAACTAACCGGGCCTTGAATATGTCAATAGACCCATCAACCCGATATTTCTTCTTTAACACCCACTTGCATCATATGGACTTCCTCTCTTCTGGTAAATCACATAGCTCCCATACATTGTTTCTCTCAATTGAGTCAAGTTCACTTTTCATGGCATCAAGCCATTGATCTGACTCAGATGATTTCATTGCATCTGTATAATTCAAGGGATCAGCTTGCTCATCTATATCAATATCCACAGAGAAACAAGATGGTTCACATGAATATAGATAGTAATCGTCCATCCATGCGGGTGTTGTTCTGGGTCTTTTGTTGCCACTAAGGGTTGCAGGCTGGACAGGTTCAGCTGGTTGATTTGTCATAGGTATATTCTCGTTTACAGGTTCATCTTCCATAGCTGGATGATGTACGTCATCCACTATATCCAAGTCATCATTCAAAACATCATCTAAGTCCAGCAAGGATGGCACATTTTCTTGGACTTGTTCCTTTTCTTCTAGATTCTCTAGAAAAGTAGCATCTCTACTTTCAATGACTCCTTTATTTTCATGGAAGAACTTATATCCTTTAGACTTTTCAGAATATCCTATGAATACGCATCTTACGGTTTTGAGATCCAGCTTATCTCTAACCTGATATGGAATGAGAACATGTGCCACGCAACCCCATTTTCTCAAATGACTTAAATTGGGTTTGCGTCCATTCCATATCTCATACGGTGTTGTCTCGACTGATTTTGTGGGAATTCTGTTCAGAACATAATTTGCAGTCAATATGGCTTCTCCCCAAAAATCTTTGGAGAGACCAGAATGCGATAGCATACATCTCACTGCATTCATTAATGTTCTATTCTTTCTTTCAGCCACACCATTCTGTTGTGGCGTGTAAGGCATAGTAGTATGCTTATTTATACCGTATTGAATACAATATTCCTCAAATTCCTTTGAGTTGAATTCCCCACCTCTATCAGTTCTTAACACCTTTATGTTCCTTCCAAGTTTTCTTTCAACTTCTGCCTTGTATCTTTTAAAGCTTTCAAAGGCTTCCGACTTTCTGCTTAAAAGATACACAAAAGTATACTTGGAATAATCATCTATAAAGGTTATGAAATATTCCTTATTCCCACGTGTCTTTATGCTCAAGGGCCCACAAATGTCAGAATGAACCAATTCCAACAATTCATTAGCCCTTTGACCTTCCGAGAATGATTTCCTGGTCATCTTCCTAGTTAAACAATGTTCACAGGGTAATGTCCTTACACCTGTCAGTTCCGGTAATAAATCCATTTTGATTAACTGGTCCATCTTATTGTTACCAGGATGACCTAATCTCATATGCCAAAGATCATAATCAGACAAAAGACACGAGGAATAATTCAAATCACCATCTTTATTACCAATATCAGATTTTACAACGGAAAGACAGAATAAATCATGACCGGGCACAAACTTGCCCATAGCAAACACCTTCTTGTCTTTCCCAATAGAGACCCTATTGTTGTAAAATCTCACTTCAAGACCCTTCTTCAGTAAATCCGGAACAGAGACCAGATTACGTCTTATGCCAGGTGCATAAAACACATCTTTGAGGACCATGATGATGTCCCCAAGATCCAATCTGTATGAACCAATACCTTCTACATCCAGATAGGTATTGTTCCCCATGTATATCCTTTGGTCTCCCTTCTTCAGTTCCTGGAAGTCGACAGTTCCTTCCTTCGTCTTTGCTATGTGTCGGGTAGCACCCGAGTCGATCCACCAGCCTTCAGCGTCTATGGTTGCAGCGTTGCATTCAGTAACGCCAATGAACTCCCGCTTTCCGGATCCTCCTTGTTCTGGGCGTTTTGAGTTGCCCTTATTCCTTGCTTGAGGACAGTTGGCCTTAAAGTGACCATACTTTCTGCAGATGTAGCAAGATCCAGGAGGTCCTTTCTTCCCGCGAGCTGGTTGCTGGCCGGATCCCTTGAAGGAGGGCTTCACAGGTCCAAGACGCTGGTTCCCTTGTGCCTTCCGGTATTGAGCAGCATTCGCCTCTTCCTCCTACACAAGGTTGACGTCCGAGCCCTTCCTCCTAGCCAGAAGGTCTTGTTCCATTGCTAGCTGAGCTGGCAAGTCAGTTACGCGCTTAACAGTTCCATTTAGCCTAAGCGTAGTGGCAGCCATATCAAGCGACGGTGGCAGACTGTTCAGAATAGTTGCCACCTGAAGCTTCTCAGGAATTTCAGTTCCTGCTGTAGCTATGTCCTTAGCCATGACAATCATTTTATTCACGTGTTCGGTGACATTGTCACCTTCCTGCATACGGCATGAATTATACCTATGCAGCAGGAGTTGTATGTTCACGTCAGATGTGATATCATACTTCTCCTTAATAGACTGCCACATATCCTTGGCAGTACTACAGTTTTCGAACACCTTTATTAGGCTATCGTCCATGAACATTAGCATGAGACTCATAGCCTTCTTGTCATTAATTTTCCACTGTTCTAGCTCTCTCTTCTGGGCATCTGTAGGATTTTCAGGGAGAGTAGGAGCAGTGGTCTCAATGACACTATCTAGATTGTCATGTATAAGTCCATATCTAATTTTCCGGTGCCACATGTCATAGTTGGAACCGTTTAGTCGTTCTATCTTAGCCAGTTCAGATGCAATCAATTTGCTTGTCATAGTTCGTTACTGTTTGAATAAGGTTTGGTTCAGGTATAAGATGACAAAAAAATAGATCGATCAAATCAACTAAAATTAACGTCTAATAACCTAGTAAAAAAAATTACAATTTTACTTTAATGAGAGTGACAAATTTTAATTAGGTTATAAAAGTCTAACTATACACAAAATAAATTACAATATAATATGATGTGAAAAATTGTCTCTACACCTTTTTAATTAATGGGTGAATCAGATTTTATATTAGGTTTAAGTTGTGGGGGACAAATAATGCGAGATAATAATTGCAGAAATTAAACAAAATAATAATAATATCAAAGAACCTGATTGTTGAACCGGTCTGAGATAAATGCACGTTGATTTGATGTACGCAAAAATAACGTGCTCGGTGCTGCAGATCGAATATGGAACACGCTGCTATTCCCAGTGAACAATCTCTACAACTTTGAAAATGATCGGCTCCTTTGTGCGTGACTTCCCAATGAAGGAAATGAAGTAATGTGGCCTCGGGAGAAGCTATGTGATGTGGGACGGCCATTTGGATGAAAAATGAATCAGATCTTAGAAAATGAATTGGATCTGAGAAATGGAGTTGTGTTGACGCACAGAGACGTGGACTCGTTGGCGACGCGGAGATCGTTGAGGGAAGAAAATTGCAGCGGAGAAAATTGTAGCGATCGAGGCAATTTGAGATTGGAGAAAAGGGCAATGTATAGAGAAGTAGGGGACGCCGTCTGATGCGCTGTTCACCCGTTCGCCTTTCGCCTCGAGAAAAGAGGCCGCTTTGTGGAGGAACGCTGACGCACGGACGCGAGGGAGAAAGTTGGGCCCTCCGGAAGAGGAACGGCGCTGGAATGGCCTGGATCAATAAGAACACGGCTCTGATACCAATGAGAGAAAGAGAGAAAGAAATTTGTTTTTGGGATTCCATATATGGCTTAGAGTATTTGATAATGCTCTAGAAGAGAAACTCCATCCTCTTATATAGGGGCCACCGTCATATCTTCCATCCCTCAACCGCCCCGGATTTTGCTCAACCGCCCACGATTTCCTCAACGGCCATGTGAGACTTGGTCTCTCGGTTGAGGAAAATCCTCAACCGAGTATCGGGTCGGTTACTAGCAGATTTGGCCATATCAGGCCATAACCAACTTACAATAATTGGCTCGTTAAAACCTTTGGTTATATGGAAAACCCAGTGGGAAAAACCAATAGCTAAGGAAAAAGAGTACATTCTCTCTAACTTCCCCTGATTTGTGAAAGTATTTGGGGGTGGATACTTCTGAATACAGAGTCAATGAGGTTGCCTCGTTAAAACTTTTAGCTATGGAAAACCCAGTGGAAAAAACCAATATCCAAGGAAAAAGAGTACAACTCTACATTTGACTCTCCCCTGATCTGTACAAGCTTCAGCCTTGCAGATCTCCTAGACATCTATACATCAATTTCATCTTACAACATTCCGAGAATAAACACAAAATACAAAGCATCGCTCATCTATACAAGTATCGCTCATATATGGCAGCAACTGAATCTGATGGAGCTCTTCGGAAGAGGGGTGGTCTGCAGACTCGGTAGATAGCTCCACGTCTTTAGTATCTGACCCAGTCATTACTGTGTCTGTGGGTACTTTAGTGTGTAGCTATGTATACTCTTGATTTGCTTCTTTAATGATGAGCTTCTTGGAATGGTAGGGTAGATGTTGCCTTAGTAACATACTTTGCAGATCTCCAGTAGTTGGTCACTACTATAAAAGGGACCTTTAACAGCGCTTAAATAAGGTCATTAACAGCGCTTATGTGTGATGTCTATCTTGCCGCTGCTAAAGAGGGGCTGGTTTTAATAGCGCTTTACAAGCGCTGTTAAAGGGGGGCCTTTAACAACGCTTGTTAGTCAGCGCTTGTTTGTGCAAGCGCTGTTAAGGGGGGCCTTTTTAATAGCGCTTGTTAGTGCAAGCGCTGTTAAAGGCCCCCCTTTAACAGCGCTTGTTAGTGCAAACGCTGTTAAAGGGGGACCTTTAACAGCGCTTGTACTAAATAAGCGCTGTTAAAGGTGGACCTTCCACATCGCTTGTACTATACAAGCGCTGTTAAAGGTGGACCTTCCACATCGCTTGTACTATACAAGCGCTGTTAAAGGTGGACCTTTCACAGCGCTTGTACTAAACAAGCGATGTCTATTGTAACCTTAGACAGCGCTTCTTTAGTACAAGCACTGTTAAAGGTCCACCATAGACAGCGCATGTACTAAACAAGCGCAGTTAAATGTCCCAGATAGACAGCGCTGGTTTCAATTCATTTTATTGTTTCTCCCTACGTTTTATATTTAAATAGATCCATTTAATGTTCAAAATGTTTAAATAAACCACCAATAACATTAAATTACACGAAATAATCATTACAAGAAACAATCAAATTAAATTGCTTTTTTTCAACAATCACATAACTTAGACAATGTGCATTGATATTGGAAGATGGTCCGTAATACAAATAAGAAACATTATCGCATATAAAACTTATCAGTCATTATCCATTAAATCACTCCTTGAACAATACATTTTTCGACAGCAGTATATACATTCCAGAATTCTCAGGTTCCATCTCATAAATCTTTTCTCTGCCTCTTCTCCTAATTTGATGTTTTTGTGTATTCTGCTCGCACCAAATAAAGCACCCCACAAGCTGGCATCTGCTTCCATCGGCATCTCCCTCATAAGAGCCCGTGCATCCGTCAATCGTCCTGCTTTCCCCAGAAGATCAATCATGCAAGTATAATGCTCTGCCTCTGCAGACACGCCAAATTCTCAGTGCATCGAGTTGAAGTGCCTGGATATATTTGTTACACCAAGTAATGACTGAATCATATCGGCTGAACTGAAATACAACAGCTTGCACCACCCCTCGTCCTGGACTTGACTTCCCTCGCCCTGAAGTTGGTACCGTTCTGAGCAGTGTACATGCACCTTGGTTTGATTTTCATGTAATGGCCAAGCTTGAGGTCAGAGAGGAAGGAGAAGGCATGGACGGTGCTAATTCTCTCGTATATCTTGAAGAGGAGATTGGCAATGGGTGTCCCCGGGAGGACGTACCCGATCATGAATTGCGCTATAATGTCATATCCATGTTGCTGGAAGTGCAGAAAATGAGAATGGATGTTAGCATGTGATCTCCGTGTTACACAGGTTTCTAATGTCGTTTCAAGTTAGATGCAGCTACACTTGATTAATGGTTGCTTTAATGACTCCGATAGGAAGGGTGACGACCCATGCCAATCCGAAAGCAAAGAGCATGCCCCACCACGGAAGCTGCACGTCCTCTTTCCATACAAACAACATTAAAAGTTGAAGGGCTAGAATCAGGAACCACCACTGAGGCACTTGTTTGTAGTTCTTCATCAGCTTTGCATGGATGTCTAGCTTCATCGTGTTCATGGCAGACTTGCTCTGCCTCCAAATATCACTATAGGATAAAGATAGCTCATCACTTTATCAAATCAATTATTAGAATTATCTGCTTATAATTGTGATCCTTGCATTGTCAACATATTAAGACTCTCTGCTCCGACTTCAAAGTACAGCATGTCGTAAAATACTCTAAATATACCCTATAGTTAAGCCGTGATAATAGCAATAATGGATAAGTGCAACATGTTTTTTAACTTACCCTCTGAAAGATAAGTGCAGTTTCATTAAAAGATATGGCCTATGCAAAAGTTAAAATAGGATAAAGAAATTAGGAAATAACTTTGAAGTGCAGTCAAAAAAGTGCAAACCTCCTGTATATCTTCTAAGTCATTTATGATAACTGCAAGAGCCTTGTTAGTATTTCTCATCCTTCCCAGGACAAAGGATTGCTCTCTAGGAAGAGCTTTTTTGACACAAATTTCATATGCCTGAGAGGTAATTACCAATCATGTGATTTTTTTTCTACCTTGGAAACTGAAGATTTAATGTAACAAGAATTCAGTTGAGCTACAAACCTTCTGCTGCTCCTCCTCTTCATCCTTCCCCTCTGACGTCAGTGCTCTCCATTGTTCTATGCATCTGCACCATTACACAAGAGCAATTATTCAAACAAAAACTAGAGAAAAGAAAATAAGTGGCAAACACAATTAGATACTTGAACAAACATAATTTTATCGTCTGCTCTTGACTTATATGCCAACACAACCATAGCATATGGAGATAAAAATAAGTGACAATATCAGAAGAAAACATAATTAAGAAATCATTGCATGATTTCATGATAAGACAAGCTTACCTTCCAACCTGTTTCAGAGTGTTTTCTCACTACAAAACGTTGACCGTGGAGAACCCGGTCAACATGGTCAAGGGGCCCGCCTTGGGTCCCTCGGGGGCTCCGAATCGGTGCAGAAGGGGCGAGGGGAAGCCTCGGCCCTGGTTGAGACGCTCGGCCTTGGACAGACGAGCGCGTCCTCGGAAATAGGACGACGAGGGAAAGCCTCGGTCGTCCGGCAAAATGCGTGTTCGGCGAAGGGCGAGGGGAAGCCTCGGCCCGGGTCGAGACGCTCGGCCTCGGTGGTTTGCGCTTGGCTTCGGCGATCGGACGACGAGGGGAAGCCTCAATCGTCCGGCAGGTTGCGTGGTCGGCGAGGGGCGAGGGGGAGCCTCGGCCCGTTGATCAGCTGTCCACCTGCGTAGACGAGAACGCTCGTCAGGGGGCCGGACATTGGTTCCGGCCAAATCCCCTCCGATGCCTAAGTCAGACAGAGATCTGAGAAAGGAGGCCCGGCGGAGACGGTCCGACTCGTGAGGAGATCGTAACGGCGTCTCTCGGCGCGAGCGGGGGAGGAAAGAGATGAATTAGGGGAACGAGGTCGTTGATGGAGTACCTTAGGTTTTGTTACCTCAGATGCGGTCCCTTTCTTCGTCGTCCTCCTAGCCCTTTTGTAGAGCCCCAACGTGATTGCCTCGGGCCCACGTCCCGCGCCCGCCCTCGATCGTGCCCCCTCAATCCGCCCCCTCGCCGCCGCTCTCTTCGCCATGCCAGCACCTCCCCATTACCGCCATTTAGTGGTCGCGCGTCTGGGGGAGCGGTTTCCGCAGGAGTGGGCGAGTGATCGGCGGGTTATCGGGGCCGGGTCGGATCGACATTCGAGAGGATCCCTTATAGGGCCTTTGTTGAGACGGGCCGGTATACGTTGATGGGCTCCCGGCCAGCGATTGGGCTCCTGGGCTCGCATCTTTTTGGGTCTCGGTCAAATAGGCGTAACAATTGCCCCCATCGGTCGGGTTGATCGGCCTCGGCCGGTTCGGCTCGGCCGATGTGACTTCTGCCGATTTTGACAAGCTCGCCAGTCGATGCCGACTCATTTATTAGTCGTCATCATGAGTTGGCTCGTTCGATGCTTTTTAAGGTGCGGGCTCCGAAGCGCCATTGGTCCTCCGATGCCGCCACGTGTGGCTGCAAATTTACCCCCATCGTCCGCGGGGCCGTCTTCAATCGAGAAGCTGAGGGGTTCGGGCGCCGCCATCGGTGGGATCGATCGGCCTCGGCTAGCTTGGTATAACCGCTACGCCTCCTGGGGTTCCGAGTGGCGCTTCAGCCGAGGCGTGGTCATAAATGTAGGTCATGATGAGGCGGATCGATTGGACTTCCCCTGGCGCCGATTTCGAAACGCCGCCAGTCCTTCGAAGCCTGCCGCGCGTTCTTGTCAGCCGCTTCGAATTCGCCCCTGCGCCCGGTATATAAGATCCTCAGCCGCGTTGATCTCCCCTCCTCCCTTGCTCCTCCCGGTATTCAAAGCTTTCCGCAACTCGGAGTTTCCCGTCGCCTTCGCTTTCTTGCCTTCTCCGAACTAGTCGAAAAAGGTAATTCCTCTCTCGCTTTCATCTCATGGCTGCTCTTAGGATAGGCGGTTCTGGTCAAAGGGCGAGGGATCCTCCGGAGTCCAGGCGGGGCGAGCCCCGGCTAGGGGAATCAGGTTCCCCCGTCGGGAGTCGTTCTCTTCAAGATAAGGGGAAGGGGAAACTTTTTCCAGACTACGCCCGTGATGACGTGGCGTCGGCTGCCGTGCGGCTTAATGTGCCCCCGGTTGTCCTCCGTACGCCGTCGAGGACTCCTCCTTCGGTGGCCGCGGAGATCCGGGAAAGATATCTCTGCTTCCCATACGAGGTTCGAGTTCCATTTGTCGACGAGCGGATTTGCCTTCCGAGGAGTAATGAGGTCGGCGCCTACGTCGAGATGTTCCGCCTGGGTCTTCGCTTCCCGCTCCATCCCGTCTTCATCCAGGTCATGGAACATCTCACGGTGTCCCTGTGTCAGTTCACCCCGTGTTCGATCGCGGTACTGACGGGCTTCGTAACGCTCTGCTGTACCCGTGGTCTGGAGCCGTCTCTCCCCCTTCTCTTCCACTTTTACCAGGTCCAGACGGTCGGTCCGGGGTCATGGCTGCTACTCCGAGCCCGTTCGAGGAGGGAATGCCTGATCGGGTTGCCCCGCTGGTCGGGGGATTGGAACTCGGATTATGTCTTCGTGGTCTTCTTGGGTGAGGCCCAGATTTTGACAAGTTGGGGAGCGTCTGTCCAACCTCGCCCGCCACCAGCCCTTTCGGATGTTGATCAGGAAGCCGCCGCGACGCTGTCGGCTCTTCCTTTGGAATCGAAGTCCATCTGGCCTTTGTTGGATGACCTACTCCTGAAGGCCATCTTGTGGTCCCCGGGTAGGTCACTTTTTCCTCCTCGGACTGCCCTGTGACTCATCCTGATTTCGGTTTCCTTTGCAGGGATGGCAGGCCGTGAGTTCGTCCGTGACGTCGATGAGCTGATCCGTCGTGGAGCTGCTCGGAGCCGAGGCAGTACCTCCGGAAGGGCGCCTCGACGGACCGTTGAGGAGGAGGTGCGCCGAGCCGAGCCCTCCGTGGGCAAGGTAGTGGCCGTGCCTCCTGCCTCTTCTTCTGGCGATCCCCTCCCCGGGGGCGTAGTAAAGGCCGGACCTGCCCCACCAGCCCGAGAGGCAGGGGGTAATGACGGGTCCGGTGTAGTCCCCCTCGCCCTCGGAGCGTCCCCTCCCGTCCCCGAGAGTGGAGATGGGGCAAGGCGGAAGCGCTCTCCTCCAGCGCTCGTGGTGCCTCACGGAGGGAAGAAGAGGAAGGAGGATGCGGAGCCCTCCAGCCCGGCCAGTTCTGTGCCTCCTGCAGGCACCACCGGAGATCTTCAGGTGACTCTGACAACCACCCCCATCGCAGCGTCCCCGCTTCCGTCCCCGGGAATCGGAGCGCTATTGGCGAGCCATATGGCTTCCCTCGATGTTGCCCCCGGGAGTTCGGTGTTCGCCGACCGAGCCCTAGCCCAGCAGGTGGCCGAGAGCTCCGTCTTCCCTCGGGACCGCAGCACCCTCGAGAAGATTCCCGCCGACAAGGTGTCGGATTCTTTGGTTTGGGCCCTTCAACAGGTTCGGCCCTCTCGCAGTCCTTTCTTTCCCTCCACTTCCTTTTTAGCTCATGTCCCGTTTTTCAGGGGTCGACGCTCGCCGTGGAGCTGCAGCGGCGAGCCATCCTCCTGAGGAAGCTGGAGGAGTCCACCATGAAGGCTCAGGAGCGGGCCGGGGCAGCCGAGGTGGCCATGATGGAGGCCCAGATGGAGTCTCGGCGCCTCAACCTCCGTGTGGCCGCGTTGGAGGGACAAGTGGGTGACCTCCAAGGAAAGCTGGAGGATGCTCATCAGTCGGCTGAGGAGGCGGCGGAGTCGTTCCGCCTGGAGAGGGATGAGCTTCAGAGGGAACTGTCGGATCGGCGCCAAGTGATGCGGCTTGCAGAGGAGGTGGAGAAGGGCGTCGTCGAGACCCTGGGGATGAGGATCCTCGAGGTCCTCAGGGTGGCCTTCGGTAAGTACGAAGACCTCATCGCCCCTCGGATCGTCGAAGTCGTCCAGTCTTCCTTCCGGGAATGTGCGGAGCGTGTCCGGCAGGCCCCTCCGTCGGTCGATCCCCCTCGCTCCGAGCAGGGCGAAGTGCCCGAGGATGTGTCCTCCCGAGCTCGGGCTCCCTAAGCAGTCCCTCCCGGCCTTATCCTCAAAAATTTTTAGCATCCGCTTCGCTTTGGGCCAGTCTACTTGAAATGGATCCCTGGCCCCCGCTGTCTCCTTCGGCTTCGTCGATGGTTCCGTGGCCAATAATTGCTGGTTGCATGGCTGCTAGCTTGGGCTACCTACTTTGGGTCTTTTGTCAACCAATTTTGCTCTGTCGGTGTCGATCTGGCTTCTGTAGGGTGTTTTCTTCGCCTCGATCCCCTGTAAATAAGACACATTTTTGTACTCTGGTTAACTATTATAAAAGAAATTGACTTACTCGGACTTCTCGTGTACTTTGCGTTGTCGCCTTGTTCTTGGCCTAGGACTGGTCGGCGTTGGCGTTGGCTGGGGGGGGGGATTCTCCCCAGACTTATGGGTGTGAGAGTCGGTCGGCGAAGGCAAAAGCTCCTCGGCTTAGGACCGGTCGGCGTCCGTGTCTCGGGGGAGTTGCCCCAAGACTTATGAGCACAAGAGTCGGTCGGCGAGGGTAAAGCTCCTCGGCTTAGGACCGGTCGGCGTCCGTGCTTGCTGGGGGAACTGTCCCAGGCTTATGGGCGCGGAAGTCGGTCTGCGAGGGCCAAGCTCCTCGGCTTAGAACCGGTCGGCGTTCGCGCTGGCTGGGGGGATCGCCCCCAGACTTATGAGCGCAGGAGTCGGTCGGCGAGGGCAAAGCTCCTCGGCTTAGGACCGGTCGGCGTCCGTGCCTGCTGGGAGAATTGCCCCCAGTCTTATGAGCGCAGGAGTCAATCGGCGAGGACAAAGCTCCCCTTCCTCCTCCAGTGAGGCGGCGGTCCCCAGTCTCTTGCGCTATTGGTGACATGTCAACCCCGTCGGGGATTTAAGAAAAGACCAAAAAGGGAATGCATTTGTACTCTCAAGAGTCCTGTCGGACCGGTACATTTGGAGGAAAGGAAAAGGAAATGAAACTAGGCAGAGGGACGTAAACCTAGATAGCTCCCTCTTACTAGGCTGCAACCGGGGGGAGAGACATCGCCCGCTCACTCTATGATACGGAGGGGACCTTGGACGGTGTTGATCTTCTTCCCCTTGTCTGGCTGCGTGGAGGTCCCTTCTCCGTGGGCCGGCTCGTCGGCCTGGTTCCTGGCGTGCCCCCGGCTCATCAGCTTCTCAATGTCCTTCTTCAAATGCCAGCAGTCTTCGGTGTCATGACCATCGTCCTTATGGTACTTGCAGTACTTCTCCCTGTTCTTCCCACCTCTTCTAGCCTTCGGTGGGGGGCGATCAGCTCGCTCTTCCTTCTGTACTTGGGCGAGGACGGCGTCTGGGGTGGTATCCCTCGCACTTTCTCCCCGCTGCCTGTTCCTCGGCCTCTTCTCGGTCTGGTATCCTTCGGGGCTGACTCGCCCGCCGTCGCCGCGCTTGGTCCCTCGAGTGGCTTTTCCTGCATCCTCGGCCAAGGCCTCCTCGGTCAGCATGAAGCGTTCTGCCCTCGCCATGATCCCGGGGAGGTCCTTTGGGGGATCGTTGTGTAGGGACTTCTTGAGGCCTCGGTGGCGAAGCCCTTTCTTAAGGGCCGTCTGGACCACCAGGTCGGGAGGGTTGTTCACGTTCAGCCTTTCCGCATTGAAGCGGCGCATGAACTGTCGGAGCGGCTCGGCCGGGCCTTGCACCATGTTAAACAGATGTTCAGCACCAGGTTTGATCAGCCTCCCCGCCATGAACTGTTTGCAGAACAACTGGGTGAGTTGCTCGAAGCTGTCGATGGAGCGGCCGGGCAGGCTGTGGTACCAGGTCCTTGCCGCTCCCCTGAGAGTAGAATAGAAGCCCCGGCAAAGCAGGTCATCGTCAGCTCCCTGGAAGGCCATGTCCCCCTCGTAGTCCATCACGTGGTGTCCCGGGTCCCCTATTCCGTCGTACTTCCCCAGCACTGGGATCCTGAATCGAGAAGGGACCCGTGCGTCGGTTATTCTCCGTGATAAGGGGCACCGGTCTCTGTGGATGCCCCCGGGGATGCGGTATTCGCCTGCCTCTGGCTCGATCGAGGGTGGAGGAAGCACAGGCGTCGGCGGGGCTGGCTCTGCGACCCTCGCCACGCTTGGGGTCGGGCTGACCTGACGTTCCCGACTCCTCCTGCGGGAGCTCCTGCTCCGCCGCGATCGGTCTCTTGAGTGGTGTCGTTCGCTTCTCCTGCGACGGGACGACCGCGACCGACGAGATGATGCCGTCATCGATTCGCCCTCCGTCCCTTCGGTTTCTCTTCGGCTCCTTTCATGATAAGGGGAGGAGGCGCGTGACCTCGCCTGACGAGAGCCGTGCAGCGTGAATCGACGCTCCGTGTTCGGTTTCAGGGTCCCGTGGTCGTCGACCACGGCGGACCGCAAGTGCGGGGGACCCCCCGCCCATCGATGGCTATCGTCCAACGTGCCTCCGTTGGACGGCGCAGGGCCGACGAGCTGTTGCACCGTCGCGACCAATGTCTGGAGGCTCGCGTTGGTCTCCTGAGCCAGGGCGCGGAGCTGTCCCTGCGTGGCCAGTTCTGAGCCGCCGGTCTCTTCGGTTGAGAGGGCGGGGTGGTCGCCGACGGGCATGTCCTCGGGGTTGCCGTTTGATGCGCCATTCCCTTCCTCCGGGATGGGGGGCATGCGCTTCCTTCCATTGCTGGCTCGTGCCATTGTTGGTGTGGTTTGTTACTTCGTGGGATGGTTTTCGTTCCCACAGACGGCGCCAGATGTTTCAGAGTGTTTTCTCACTACAAAGCGTTGACCGTGGAGAACCCGGTCAACGTGGTCAAGGGGCCCGCCTTGGGTCCCTCGGGGGCTTCGAATCGGTGCAGAAGGGGCGAGGGGAAGCCTCGGCCCTGGTTGAGACGCTCGGCCTCGGACAGACGAGCGCGTCCTCGGAAATAGGACGACGAGGGGAAGCCTCGGTCGTCCGGCAAAATGCGTGTTCGGCGAAGGGCGAGGGGAAGCCTCGGCCCGGGTCGAGACGCTCGGCCTCGGTGGTTTGCGCTTGGCTTCGGCGATCGGACGACGAGGGGAAGCCTCAATCGTCCGGCAGGATGCGTGGTCGGCGAGGGGCGAGGGGGAGCCTCGGCCCGTTGATCAGCTGTCCACCTGCGTAGACGAGAACGCTCGTCAGGGGGCCGGACCTTGGTTCCGGCCAAATCCCCTCCGATGCCTAAGTCAGACAGAGATCTGAGAAAGGTGGCCCGGCGGAGACGGTCCGACTCGTGAGGAGATCGTAACGGCGTCTCTCGGCGCGAGCGGGGGAGGAAGGAGATGAATTGGGGGAACGAGGTCGTTGATGGAGTACCTTAGGTTTTGTTACCTCAGATGCGGTCCCTTTCTTCGTCATCCTCCTAGCCCTTTTGTAGAGCCCCAACGTGATTGCCTCGGGCCCACGTCCCGCGCCCGCCCTCGATCGTGCCCCCTCAATCCGCCCCCTCGCCGCCGCTCTCTTCGCCATGCCAGCACCTCCCCATTACCGCCATTTAGTGGTCGCGCGTCTGGGGGAGCGGTTTCCGCAGGAGTGGGCGAGTGATCGGCGGGTTATCGGGGCCGGGTCGGATCGACATTCGAGAGGATCCCTTATAGGGCCTTTGTTGAGACGGGCCGGTATACGTTGATGGGCTCCCGGCCAGCGATTGGGCTCCTGGGCTCGCGTCTTTTTGGGTCTCGGTCAAATAGGCGTAACACAACCAAACCACCTTCCCTCACCTCCTCATAATGGGTACCAGTAAGGTGGTAAGTCTACTCCAGATACCAGCTTCGGATGCCACATGAAGATTTGAATGCAATTGTGGAGGATTGGCATGTATCACAACTCCTTTGCTTCTGCAAACATGTCACTGCGGCCATAAACTTTCAGCATAGCATTTATGGTTCCGATATTAGGAATACAGTGATCTTTCATGTATTCAAAAATCGAGATGCAATCAGAAACAAAAGCAATATACCACTCTTTCCTCACATGATTCCCGAGTGAGGGGACCACCCGATGAACAATCCACTGAGAACCAACTACTCCTTTTTTCTCATGCGCTGGCTACCAAATCTTCATCCCATACAAAAAATATGTATTCATATGGAGCCACAATGTCCGGATGCAAAAACCTTTTCGCATACCATCTAGCATTATCGTCAAAGATATCCGAGAAAAAGTCATTTCCATGATCCAATATATTTCAACCGTCTTGCGACATCATCCACTTAAATAATAAGTTACCAACTTTACTAAAAGCAATAATTTTTTTGTACCATTTAGTTTGTTTCCTCGCACTCACATGAATAGCTCTATTTCACCACTCCAAATCATCCCATTCACTAATCCGCCCATCACAATGAAACAAAAGGGACTGCGATTCTGAACGAGAAATGGGTGATGAAGTCGGTTAGACTGCGAGTAGCCAAGTCTCAGAGGAGGAGGGGCTGAGGGAACACAGCTCTCCCGGAGCTCGAACCCAGGGTGATACTTGGTGAGGTGTATGACTTGGTTCCAGTAGGCATCAGCCCCAAGGTTCAGTAAGCTCAGAGCAGACTGGTTGAAAGAAGGGAAGTCAAATGAAAGCGAGCTTCCAAATGGGTAGAAAACAGGGAGTATAAGTAACAACATTAGGGAAAAGATGCTTCTTAGGCTCTTAAGAAAACAGGATGTCGAAATTGTAAAAATTTGGGTTACGATCATATAAATACGACACGGACCAACCAATAACAACGGTGATTTCTCTCTTAGGAATTATAGTATTCAATGTATAATTTCCGTTTTTTTACAAATTCTGACATAATGACTATAAAAAAGTGTAAGATAATACAAAAAATTTGATAACTGCAGTCATACGCACCATCAACCACTGTCATATCAACATCCTGCATCGTAACCAAACCCTTGTCTATCGCCTCCTTCTGCTCCTGCTCAGCAGAAGAAAAAAGAAGTGCCCATTTTCATTAAAAATGGGAAAAATCAAAAGAAAATTTAAGTTTCAACGATGAATCTTTGTTGTAAATACCCTTTTCCGTTTCTTGAGGAGCTTCCGCTTGCGCTTCCCAGAGATGGAAACAAGAGGAGTCCTCTGCTTGAGTTTCCCTGTGTTGGGGTCGCCATGGGCCGCTCGCTTGTGCTGCTGGATTTTTCCCCTTCTCTTCTTCTGGATCTCGTTGAACTTGGCCATGGCGATCAATCGAACAAGTTCCTAAAACCCGAGCCCTAGTTCTCTAAAAGCGACTGGGAGTCAAGGAGGAGGCGCGTCCTTTGGGTCTTGATGGTCCTGCACATGCAGTACCCGTGTCGGGTCGAGGTAGGCGACGGCGTAGTTGACGTTCTTGAGGTGCTTGGCAGAGATGATGGTGATCTCGAGATCGAGGATGGATTTGGGGGTTGAGGGCGAGGGGAGGCCATCGATGAGGGTTTGTTGAGTAACAAGTATCAAGCAGTCATTCGAAATTGGATGGGGGGAAATGAAAATGCACGCGCTCGCCCACCCTGGGTATTGAAAAAATTTGATCTTACCTTTAACAGGCTGCTAAAAAGGAGCGCTGTCAATTTCACATATGACCTTTAACAACGCTTCTTTTCTTGAAGCGATGTCTATTATCTGACTTTTAATAGCGCTTTTAGAAAGAAGCGCTGTCTATTAACTAACTTTTAACAGCGCTTTCAGAAAGAACGCTATCTATTATCTGTGCCTCTAATAAACAGCGCTTGTAGAAACAAGCGTTGTCTATTCTTCGATCTTTAACAGCGCTTGCAGAAAGAAGCGCTGTCTATTCTTCGACCTTTAGCAGCACTTGTAGAAAGAAGCGATGTCTATTATATGTGCCTCTAATTAACAATGCTTATAACTGGCATGCGCTATTAAAGGTGTGCTATTAAAGGTCCTTTTTGTAGTAGTGGTCGTTCCTTTGTGGTGGTCATCGTGATGATCTGTAACCTGTATCTGCAAATACATTTAACATGGAGGATGATCCTTGACCCTAAGAGGTTGCACAGAAGCTACATATCTTCGTCCAGCAGTGCACTGCAGGCGCTGCATTGTATCTGGCTAACAGATTTACTGCCAATGCTCTCTAGTGACGCGTGCAGTTTGCCAGATAAATGAGTGTACCAAAAACACTCAAGTAATGCACTTCAGGACCTAGGATATCCTTCCCCTCTTCCAGCGAACAGAAGGGTTCTCAATGTGCATCCATACAACCAGTAGGTGTATTTAGTGGATTGCAATTGTATATGTTTCTTCATCACCTTTGGGTGTATGAAGTTTAATGTCACATGTTTTTCATCTTCGGGATGATAACTTCATCTTTTGAATGATAATTCATCTTCTGGATGATGTTTTCATCTTCTGGATGATTAGTCATCTTCTAGATGATAACTCATCTTCTAGATGATGGTTTCATCTTCTGGATGGTGGTTTCATCTTCTGGATGGTAATTCTGTAAGCCAACATTTTTGCCTAGGTCTTACATATCATATTTGATAGTTAGTCTTAAACAGATATTTCGGTTTTCTCTTCAGGAGATCCAATGAGATTTGAGTCATTTGCAAATATAATCTCAAATCATTTTCTTTGCTCTTTTTAAAGATGCAAAAGCAACCCTTAATAGGAGTCCTTGTTTAATTTATGGAACTCCCTTGGTTTTTATTTTATTATATCTTTCAGAGGAAAGATGTCCCAAAAATCTATCCAGGCAATAGAGGAAATAAGGAGGAAATCCGTAAGGGTATGTTGTCACACCATCCATAGCAACATAGACCAAAATTTCCTTTGCCAACCGGATGGTTTTCGCAATTATGACCGTGGAGCCTGATGCATCAGTTTATATAATTTTGTAAGTGAGTCAAGCTCATCTTACTTGATTACTTCCTTGTTTTAGCGAAATAAAACTCTAAGATATAGCATGTTGCTTATAGCATACGATTTTATTTATTTATATTTGTGTTTATACAATACTCATTTGCCCACAGGTTTGATATCTTTTGATAACAAGACTTCTGGTCCAAACACTTCACAGTTCATAAGTGAGTCTAGCTCAACTTATTTTTACCTCGTTCCACATTATTTGGCCAATCTCTACGTTTGCTTCAGGAAACAGAGTTTGGAACGATATTTATAATTATCATTTAAACGACAAAATGAAATGTGAGTAATTGTCGACAAGTGTGTTTTTTTATCCAAACACCTCCCCATGTACATACATTATTCAATAATATTTCAATTTATTCCAGATTCATCTCTTCTAGATGTTCTGGAAAGGGAGAGGATATGGAGATGAGCTCACTTTTCTATGGCGGTATTGTTTAAAGGTCTCCAGGTGTTTTTCTCTCTTTGGAGCCTCGTGGTATGCCTTTCATTTTAATTTAGAAACATCCACTTTTGCTGCTTGTGGATTGCATCCATTATTTTTGGTATGTCAATCCTAGTTGGATTTTTAATAGTAGCGATGTGTGATTTTGACAATATTCTGTTTGTCAGAAATATGTATGAGAAATGTTTAACCGTTTCATAAGTGTGGATCTTCACGATCTCATCACGAATCATGTTATTTGAAATGGTCAACTGAGCTTCAGGCTCAGGGATGATGGTAATAACCATGTTGGGCCTAATACTGGGGATTTAAAGAGATTTGAATGTGAAGGATCTTTAGGATCTTATTGTCACACCCCGATCCCCAGAATACCCGGAAGTTTACAAAGTAAATTTCTTCCAAGTATCCCGAAGAGTGAGAGTGATGAGAGGAAAAGAAGAGAAAGGAGATATAGAACATGCAGGCCACTGCGCATATGCTGGGATAGTACAAGTGAAACTCCATTATAATATCAAACTAACTCATAAATGACATAGAGCAACAACACCATTTTTATATAACAACTTTCATTTACATACACAGTCCAAGTTCACCACTACATATACACAGCCACTCTCCACCTCCCAAGACAACCATGTTATACTACAAGCTACAGCTCATACCAAGCTACCTCTGAAACCCAACTCCAAGTCACCACCAATTAAGCTGCCCCTGCTACCTGAAAAATAGGGAGGAGCACGTCAATGCGTGGCCCAGTAGGAACCAACTTGGATTGGAACACCTTTCTAAGGTTATCAATTGACAAGGAAAGACAAGAGAAGTAAGGCATATAAACTAAGTAATATAACGAAAAGTAAACAGCTAAGTAAGGGGATCATACCTGCGGTCCAATTTCGAGTTATTGCAAGGAAAAAGTTAGCACGAATCACGATACAAGTATTCGTACAAACATAATTTAAAAAGGGAATCACTAGTGTCAGAAGTATACACAGTGTCACAAGTAAAGCAAGTAAGGGGAAAAGGGAAGTGCTGCCAGCCGAAGGAGTAACATGCAAAATTCTTATTTTATTATTTTATAATTGAATTAATTGGAAATTTGGGTAAACTGTGTGATACCAGGACCTGGACCTCAACCCAAATTTGGTGTGAATATATCACACGACGCAGTGGACACGGGCACTGTACGCTGGGCCTTTCAGCTCCCCCGTCCCTGGCAGGAGTAAGGCCTCCCATAATAACACAACCTCTGTATGTCCCCTCCACTTCCGGTAAAGGCGAGTGGGAATAAATATCATATATCACATATCTTTTCCCCCAACTTCTCAGTCCAGGCCTCATATCCACAATTTACTCGAATTTCCGCCTAAAACCCGGGTTTTGCTAACTCACCCTCCTTAGAGAGGATTGAGACATTCTAAAAACTCATTTAACTTTATATATAGCACTGACGGAGACACGTTGCATGGTTTCACATTCCACACTCATATCAACATGGGTCATGCACTGAAGTGACATGCCCTCCATCGTAATCAAATCACATATCAAATGGGTCATGCACCCAAGTGGCATGCCCTTCATCATAACCATTTCAATTCATTATTCATACCATGTGAAATCATGCTTTCCATGACCCCATCAATACCAATTTATAACATGCTTCATGATACAAGTGTTTAACAAGCTCATTTCTCATGTTTCTCACTTTCATATCATTGAGACATTTTCACAAACACTTAGCAGGCGACGTAACCATGACCATTGTAACATCAACAAATTCAATAGATATTTGTATCACTAAGCTCTCTTTTAAGTAACAACAGTAATCATGAATTATAGAAAGAAATTTAACAACAATACACAATTCATGACCCCACTTAATTGCTTCAGCTTGCTGGAATTGTATATGCAGTCATATAAGATGGCTGATATCACCCACTTATAGTCAGAATTTAACAAAATTTCCTAAATGAAAGTTGTAGATATGTTAGTCCCGGATTCACAGATAAATTTTCATGCAAAAATAATAAGTAGTTGATTTATGGTGAATTATTTGGTGAAGTCTGTCAAATCTGTTTTTTAGACAGATTTCAGGGTATGTAAAGATTGCTGTTTTGGGCATGTTTTAGCCAGAATTTCGAAAAATATGCAGTGAGATGAAATTGTAGAAAAACTTGTTAACGTTTCAACGAGACCAAGAACAGAAAATTTCATTGTGTTTGCAGGTACTGAGGTTAGTTTTACTAAACTGTGTGCAGACTGAAGATCAAACAGACATGTTGTAAAGATGGAATTTTTGCTCCTAATTTCTAAATTGAACCTATATCAAACTTTATATGATTTTGGGGTAGAACTTCAAGATCTACAAGTATATAATTTTTTCGAATCTTAATTCTAGCCATAGCAACCAGAATTCAAATAATATCACATAACAGAATTTTAGATTTCCAAAGAGGCATGTTTTGCATGGAATTCCAAAGGGTGATTAGTGAAATTAAATCATAGAACATAAATTTGGCAACCCCTACTTCAAATCAGTAAATCATGCTATAAAATTTGATAGCAATAACAAATTAAGGGAATTCCAAATCCAAGTAATTCCTACCTCAAAAAGCTTGATTTCCTGCTCTCCTTCTCCTTCTTTCTTCTCCACCTTCTTCTCTCTTGTAACCCACTTGAGATTCTTGATTTTTTGAGGGATAATTAGGGTTTTGGATTGAAGTAATTAGGAGAAAAGGAGGAGGGATGGCCGGCCCTAGCATGGGAGAGAGAGAGGAGAGAAGATAGAAAGGAAAAGGGGACGGAATGGTTTAGAAATGAGAAGAAACTTCCCTTAAAAAATCTCCACCTAGAACCCTCTCTTAGGATAAGCATGCAACACATGAAATGACCAAAATACCCTCTTAACTTCCCACTAATTACAAGTGTGCCATTACTTTATGCACACACCACTTTAGTATGTACACACAGCACCCTTGGTCCATTTTGCCCCTCACCTTTCTAAAAATTTACGGGGGTTGCCATTGACCCGTAACCCCTTTCACACTAGCATGGCTTGTCCTACACACATCCACGCACATCCATGCATGCATACATGCATCACACGCACACGTCTAATACATTCTTGTTGTTTTATACCCACGACGTCATTTGCACTTACTCCGCATTCACATTTCGCATTCTCTTCCCTTAGCCACGTATTACAGCCCAATCCCCATTGCACTACTTTACATACATCGATATCTACGTTTATTTTATGCCTACCCATGTATCGTAAGTAGAAATACCACATGTATTCAACAGAATACATGTATAGTGCAAAATAGGGCATGATACTCATCTTTGTTTTCGAATCTTTAAATGAGGGCACATCAATGCACATCTTATGAGAAGTGATTTTAAATACTTCCCTTGTTTGGAGTGCATTTTGATGGTTTATAGTGATGCTATGGGGATGTGGACACATCATGGCATAATCTATAAGATGTGCTCTAAATGCTTCCCCAGTTAGGGGTTCTCGGAAATTAATTATATGAGGTGATCCAGTTCAAATAAATAGGTTCTAAGAAGGCATTTTGATGGTATGCAGTGTAATTGCATGTCTCCATGAAGTCACCGAGTAACTGTATTTTTAACGGATGAGTGATCTGTTTAAATCGTTTTAATGATTTATTTATTTAACCCATTTTGGGTGTGAACATAAACTTTAGGATGTTCGTCGTTATT
Organism: Scilla litardierei; assembly: GCA_030789695.1. Lineage (NCBI taxonomy): Eukaryota > Viridiplantae > Streptophyta > Magnoliopsida > Asparagales > Asparagaceae > Scilla > Scilla litardierei. The sequence continues at coordinate 72,178 of JAULAV010006024.1, forward strand.
CCAGTTGCAAATACTGTTTGATTTCCCAGTGTTATCCAATGTTCCTGTCATTTAGTAATGTGTCCCATTTACTTTGAAAAAGTTGGACTGCGGTTGGATAATAGGTTCGATAATGACCATTTTTAGAGGATATATGGATGAGTACTCTAAGATACATCATTAGCCCTATGTTGAGAGTGTATAAGGCCACTTTTATCCCTTAAATACTCTCAAGAGACCTAAAGGTCTTATTATATTTTATTGATGATAGTAAATATATCATCTTAAATTCTTTTACGAGAGTTAATGTCCTTATGAATGGAGATGATCTCGTAATCATTTTACCCTTATGAATGGGATAATGAAATCTTCACCCTTTTAAAGAATCTTCGGGTTCTTCAGACTTATAGGATTGGATAATGATGGCTTGCATTATCAATCCAATGTGGCATATTATATCGTTCCAAAGATAATAGTTAGACGATTCTGGACGCTTCTGGTGTTCCATTTGCTTCCTCTTTGCGAATTTATATGGGACTTTTGAAAGTCCATTAAAATGCCTAAGTTAATTTTGTCCGGTAATAGGTGAACTGTGTTCTAAATGTGAAGGATTTCATCTTCACATTGACTATTACGTGGACCATAGTGGGACAAAGCTTCAGGCTTCATTGATTTCTTGAGTTATTAATTAGGGATTTCATTTTGACAAATTTCCATCGAAACTTGGTAATGTTCATTTACTGATTTTTGAGAGTACTTGGCATCCTCATATAGAGTATTCAGGTTTGCAAAGCCTGAATCTCAAGTAGACGTCCAAAAAATTATTTTCAATTGGACTATTATTAGGGTTAAATGATTTTGAAAGCCCACGTTTACAACTATACTCATTAAGAGTTATATTATGACAACAGATTTAATTTGATTTCAAAATTTATTTGTCCTTGGGAGTAGCTAAGAATACATAAGTTCAATCAACTTTCGTCGTTTAGAGTATATATGTATATATTTTTATATGGCATAAATTAATGACCATTCGTATTGCAATAACATTATGGGTCTTATCAGAACTTCTGGGTCTGATCTTGGTTTGCCATTGCTTACTCCATGTCGAGATATATCATACCTTCCCTTTCTCTTTGTATTAGGCCTTGTTTTTATTTTTCCACTTTTTCTCTCAATATTTATTTCGTTGTATAGCTTCAGACTTTTGAATGTCTATGTAAGTGCTCAAGTGTGGCTTTAATGCCATTTTTCTTTCTCTTGAGTATGCTATGCAAAAATTAAGGAGTTCGTTTAAATGAATATCCTTTGAAATTTTGTAAGTTTTTTTAAGTATTTGTGGAAGAATAAACATAGGTCAGTTGAGCAATTACATGGGTGCAAATATATTTCTCACTTAAGTCACGGCTTCGGGCGTGATCTTATAATTATTATGTGCAAGGTCAGATATAAAAATACTGCCTAGTAGTGAGATAACTCTTAAAGGGTTAGCGATGTTATGACATCCTTTTTTGGGATACATATTGGTCCATATAGTCCATAAATTTTCAAGATCTATTTACCGCGTGTTGCTCATCTTTAAGATGACATAAATGATGTTCGCATGATCCCGACGTTTTATTATTTTTGAGAATAATGGATATTGGCATATTATTTGAACTTCAGGTTCAATTTTGCCATTTTGATAACTATATGTATGACATAGACATAATTATAATTATCTTTATGAACACATATGCATGGAATAATATTATTGTCATCACAGACATAATCACAAAGAACATGCATAGAGTATGCAACAGGCATATAGATAATTTCATCGCAAACATATAGTTATGCAATAGGCATTAAAAATATATCAACGAAATTTAGGCATTAAAAATATATCAACGAAATTTAGCATGCTACATGCATATATATGATTTCATCGCAGACATATAATTATGCTACATGCATTAAAAATATATCATAAAGATTTAGCATGCTTCCGGAATTTAAATGATTCGCAGACATATAATTATGCTACATGCATTAAAAATATTTCATAGAAATTTAGCATGCTCCAGGCATTTAAAAGACAATTCGTATTGTAGGCATGTATGGACCAGTAAAAACGGTGAAAATTGGATTAAAAATTTATACTGTGCCCCGAAAAAAATTCTCGACTTCAAATTTGTCCTAAAAACCATAATTAGGGTTTGATATGTTTTTCTTGTATCGTCGGCCGGCATGGCTGTGAAAAAGGAAATTGCGCGATTTGCATGTCTGCAGCCTGCAGGGTCACAAAGATTATTGTTTGAGGGTTGTGTCCTTCGGGACCGTTTTCCACGAAAAACATGGCAACGTGGACATTTTCCACGGAAAAATTGGCGGGTTGACCGTTTTCCACAAAAAACGTGGTGGCGTGGCTGTTTTCTACAAAAAACATGGTGGGGTGGCCGTTTTCCACGAAAAACATGGTGGGGGGCTATGGACCACCCATGTTAGTCGACGTGGGGGACTACCTCCCCCCTCCCCCTTATCTCATCGTGGGGGGCTGCCTGCCCCTTTGTCTTTCCGTGGGGGGGGGGGCTGCCTGCCCTCCCTGTTTTCCACCATGGGGCTTCCGCCGCCCCCGCCCCCCCGTCTCGCCGTGGGGTGGCTGTCCCCCCCCCCCCCCGCCCCTCGCCGTTTTCTGTCGGAGGGGCTGCTGGCCCCCCACCTTGTCTCTCCGGTGGGGGGGGCTACCGGCCCCCCCACCTTGTCTCTCCATGGGGGGCTATTGGCCCCCCTGTTTTCCAACGGAGGGGGCTGCCGGTCCCACCACCTTGTCTTGCCGAGAGGGCAACCGGTCCCTCTGTTTTGCTGTTAAGAGCGGCGACGGGGGGGTTCAGCCCCGACTTTTGCTATGAAAACATGGCGCCGGCGGGGGGTGGTGTTCTGCCCCCCTAGGGTTCGTGACGGCGGGTATTTTGACAGCTGGAAGTGGAAATGCACAGATCCAACAAGAAATCACCTTATACGAATAAAAAAACTAATTTTTTTGTTATAAAAATTGATTTTTATTATTAAAATCAACGTTTTCATCATAAAAATTGATTTTTATAGTTTAAAACATCGATTTTGTCCAAGATTTAGCAGATCTAAACATATTCTACGAAAAATAGGTTTAAATCTAGCGACTTACGATGAAGGATGCCTAAAAAATTCCGCGTAGTCTCACGAAGCGTTGCGTCATGAAAAAAAATTTGTCGGAGCTTCCGCGGATCGTCTCCCTCTCACGAGCCGTCGTCTTTTCCATGAGCCATCGTGCTGATAAAGTGTTGTGAAGGGTTGAGGGCAAGGAAACCCCTAGCCTCATACATATATTATTCTTATTGGATATAATTTGGATGGATAACTAATAGGCCCATTGGGCCAAATTCATACCACCTCGATCATTATTGTTACTTCAATGGTCATTGTAGGGATCGTCTAACCCTTGCAATACTAACAACACACACTAGAGGGGGGGGGGGGGGGGGGGGGGGGGTGAATAGTGTAATGGCAATAAAATTGTCCAAATAAAATTTAACTTGCAAATGCGGAATTATAAATGCAAGAGGAATTAAATGGCACAATCAATCCAAACTCAAACACAAAGTTTTACCCTGGTTCCCCAAACTTGGGTACATCCAGCCACACCAATATCCACTATATTCCCACAAAGAGAAGTGAATACAAATCTCACAAGGAGATACCCCACAAATAGGATTTATGCCCTACACAAGGACCCAACCAATCCTACACGAGGATCACGACTCCCACAAAGGGAATCACTAACTCCCACTCAGAGAATTAGGGTTAGCCCTACACTAGGACACTCAAACTCCCACAAAGAGAGTTACTCACACAGAGAGAGTTCCTAGTCCCACAAAGAGACACTCTAGTCCCACAAAGACACAATCTCCCACAAGGAGAAAATCCTAATCCCACAAAGAGAAATAGAAAAACAGTTTACAACTTGTAAAGTAAATACTCTTACCTATGCCTTGAGATGCTTACTCATGAATGAATGCAAGGCATGGAAGAGGATCTCCAAGTGTTAGAATATGCTTGAGAGCACTTGGAAGATTTCCCTTGAGCTGGACTTCAATGCATGAAGAAAGATGAATGCTCAATAAAGGGAAATGAGGGAGCTTGAGAGTGGCTTATTGATCTCTTGAGATTTTCTACAGAATCAAGAGTTTATCAAATGTTGTCAAGAGTTCTCAAGAAAGGCAGCACACCCATATATATAGGAAACCTATATCAAGCCCAGAAACCCAAAGAAACAGCCAGAAAATCAAATCAGCAACGGCTAGAAACTGGGTGAAAACGACAGGAACAGTCGACTGATGATCAAAAGACAGTCGACTGATCAACGGCTAGAAAATATCCAACGGCTATAATCTGAGCCAGAACAGTCGACTGACGAAGTCAATACAGTCGACTGACAAACAGGACAGGCGCCTGTTAATCCTTCAGCAGACGACTGCTGTAGGGGATGGATCGAAACAGAGAGCTGCACTCTTTCTCCAATTCTACGCACAGGCGACTGATGTTAATACTACAGTCAACTGTCGAATAGTCAGGCGACTGTATATTCTTCATCAGTCGACTACTGTAAAGTATGGAGAGAAGACAGAGAGATGCAGAGATTGCACTTACGCTAGACAGGTGACTGTTGACCAAATCTCAGGCGACTGTAAATAAACAGGTGACTGGGAACTGATTGACATGTGACTGTACGTAAAGCTCAAGTTTGAGTCAATAGAAATGTTGACTTGAGCAGTGCAAATCAGGCGACTGTAGAAGGATCTACAGGCGACTGGAAATCACCCAGTCGACTGTTTTTCCCTCATCAGACGACTGACCGAAAGAGTGAACCTATTGGGTTGGATTCTATTATAATCCTAAGGTTCACTAAGATGGTTAAATGCATGAGCATGAATGAGTAAACCATCTAGCAAGGCATTACATCAACCCTAGACTCAAAAAGAGAGAGAAAGCAATAAATTAAATTACATGGATTACAATGCTTTCAAAAGAGTCTAAGTCTTCAATCTTGATGCCTTGATTGCTCTCCATCATCTCCAAGCTTTGGCACTCCTTGAGTCCAAACTTTGGCTCTTCTTCACATGATGTCCATCCTTACACCAAGTGATTAGTCTCCAATAAAGATATCCTTAAGATAAACTGAGAGACTAAAATATGAGATTCATTAGCAACAACATAATGTTGTGATCATCATCAAAATAAGATTGGTATGAAACACCAATACTCAACAGTCATGTGCTGACAACACATACTAACTTTCCTCACACACACACACACACACACACAAACATCAAAATAACGTATATGTACAATTATTACCACGGGAAATTTTTCGACGGTGACACATATATATGGTATTTATTTTATTTTTCAAATTTTTTGTTTGGGTTGTTCTACTTACTGTAAAATCCTAAACCCCCAAAATACAAGTGAATCGAAGGGGATTTGACAATTGAACCACTTGTTACTAAAATTTCTATTATTCTGAAACTGTTGAATTTGTAATAATCAGATTGATTGTCAAATAATATTAGATTCACTATATATTTGAAATTTTTAATCATCCATGATATGTAGGTGAAGATAAATGGTGTTGATCTTCACAAAAATGGTCAAAAATGTGGTTTTTGGATGGCTAGCATAGGTAAGTTCCAACATCGACCAATTCCCTCTTTTATATTTTTTTGACGAGTAAGTTAGAATCTTTATTAATTGCAAAATAATACAAAACTTCACCGCTAGAGTTGGCAAGTAGAATGAAGGAGGATGGGGAGAGGACACACGCGTCGTAACCCACCACGACCTAACACCCTACAAGATATGATCCATCCCCATAATCATCTTGCCAACTCTAGCACCCTACACCCTAACACCCTACAAGTCATATCTTGATCTATATATCTTGATTATGTGGATGATTATGGGGATGGATCAAGATGGCAACTCACCTCCTAACACAACTCTAGCACCCTACGACCTAACACCATAATACCCTACAAGTCATATCTTGATCTATATATATCTATATTATAAAACATGGATGTTATCAAGAGAAATGGATAAGAGATATTGGTTATGTGTATTGTTGTATGTGGATATGTGTATGTTGTATAAGAGATTTTGGTTAAGAGATAATGGATAAGAGATAATGGATAATAGAATTTGGTTTTGGTTATGTGTAATTGGGTGTGATGTTTATATAGATTGTATAGGGTATGAGAAATTGAGATATGAGATATTGGATATAAGAAATCAAATCACGTCACATAGTTTTGATCACATCATCTAAGATATCAATTTTTTAAAATTTTGAAATCACACTTTGCGTTTTCTCTCAGCTGTGTTTTGATCACATCACAAAATGGAGGGAAAAATTTTCTCCTCCTCCATTTTGATCACATCCTCCGCCATTTCTCCTCCTCTGTATTTTGAAATCATAAATTACTCTCACTCTCCTCAAGCTCGCGTTGCTGAGAGAACAACGAGGGAATTAATTTGGAGAGAACAACGTTGCCAATTTAAAAGCTTTCATCTCCCTCATCTTCAACCTCATCTTCAACCACAGCAGAGAAAGGAATTTGGAGGGACAGTTAATTTCCTATCGTTGCCATCTTGATCCATCCCCATAATCATCTTCCTCCGCGCAAAGATTGGTCATCTCCTTCATTGCAGGAGGTGAGTTCTTTTTGGATTTTTCATGTTTTTGCAACATTTTCTTTTGGAATTTTTCTCAAGATAGCCATTTTCTTTTGGTATTTTCAGATTTTTGCAAGGTGGAGGGTATTTATTTCTGGAGGTGACTTGAATATTCTGGGTGTGTTATCATGAAGTTCAAAAGTTCAAGTTTAACTGTTTAACTGGGATATTCAAAAGTTCAAGTTTCAATTCATGCAACATCAGGTGATTTGAACAATTAACTGATCCATACTCTTGGTGTGTTATTTTATAGCTTGCAGCCTCACACCCTCACTTGAATAATTTAAAGATGTTCTTGGTGTGTTATTTTCCTGATATACATTCAGTTTGGGGAACAATGCATGTAATCAAAAAATGTAATTAAAAAAGATTGAGTGTTATTACAGTTTATATGCATGGGGCTCATTTTTTGATTGAGTGTTATGTTAAGTTTGAACATAAGTTTTACAGTGTCCTGAGGATTTAAACTTCATTCACATATATTCTGTTTAAATTTATGTTCAAACTTAAAATTTAAAAAATATGTGAATGAATTTTTGAATCAATTTTGAGTGTTATTACAGCTTTTTTGAATTTGAGTGTAAAAGATAAATTTTTCATTCTCAAGTGTAAGGATTTAAACTTGAGAATAAATTTTTTGAATTTAAGTTTGAATTTTAAGTTTGAAGTTTGAACATAAAACTTATATTTTAAGTTTGAACATATATTTTAAGTTTGAATATATGTGAATACATAAATTTTTGATTATACTTCAAATTGAGTGTTATTACAGCTTGTTTGAATCAATTTCATTTTTTATTACTGTAAAATATATGTGAATGAATTTGATATTCACATATTCATCATTCTCTTCATCATTTTTTGATTGAGTTCATGGTAAGTTTGAAGCCATATCCTGTCAATTTTAAGTTAACTGAATATCTCAAACATTTGAAACATAACACTCAATCAAAATTCATTCACGTATAATATCATCAAATTCATATAATATTTTCAATTATCATATTTGAGTGCATATCCCAGATTTGAGTGCATGATAATATTACATGAATGAAATTTGAGTGCATATCATGTCAATTATTTTTGAGCATGATAATATTTTCAAATGTTTCAAACATTAACTTAAAATTATCATTCACATATTAACTTAAAAAGTACTCAATTTTAAATTTGAAGGGGATAACTTGAATTTGTATCAAATTCAAATGAGTATTGCTACATGATATCCAGTTTTCAAATGATAAAGCATTTGTATCAAATTTTTAGTACATTAACTTGCTACATGATATCCAGGATTTGATACAAATTGCTAATGTAGTAAGTTAATGTACTCAAACATTATATTGCTACAATATACTGTTTGAGTACTCAAACATTATATCAAGTTAATGTACTCAAACATTATATTGCTAATGTTCTCAATTTGAGTGCGTATCCAGTTTTCAAATTCAAATTCTGTAGCAAGTATTGAAGGGGATAACTCTGGATATAGGATAACTCATGTGTGAATGATAAAGCAAGTTAATGTACTCAATTTTCAAATGTAATTTGAATTTGATACATGATATCCTGGCATTCAGATTTTGAACTCAATCTTGAACTCAATTTTGAACTGGGATATGCTAAATTTCAAGTAACTGGGATACAGGATATCCTAGCAATATCCTGGGATATGAACAATTGAGTTCAAGATTGGGATAATTTAACAATATTGTTATATCAATATTGTTATATCAAGCCAAAATTCAAAATTCATTGTTGGATCAAAATTCTTTTTGGAGTTCATTTTACACACAATATGTTTGGAGTACACAAAATTCAAAATGCTTCATATAACAAACATTCAGTGTTGATATAACAAAAATGCTTGATATAACAAAAATGTGAGTTCTTATATCAAGCAACTGAACTCATTTTCAGGATGAGAATTTTGATGAACAATGAATTTATTTTGATGAACACTGAATTCATTTTGATGAAAATTTTGATGAACCTTTTGATGAATACATCATTTTGAATTCAGTATTGAGAAATTTAACAGTTTCATTGAATTTTCAACTGTTGATATAACAAAATATATTTGGAACTATATTTTGCCGAACACTGAATTCATCATTTTGATGAACACTGAATTCAGTTGCTTGATGTTTTGATGTATTGTGTGTAATTCAGTTGCATTTTGAATCCTAAATTCAAATGAACACTGAATTTTAAGCAAATGAACACCAAATCCTAAAATGCTTGGTGTTATAATGTGTTCATTTGATTGAAATTACATCAAAACAACAAGCAAATCCTAAAATGCTTGATGTTCTACTGTGCTCATTCAATGTAATTCAGTTGCATTCAGTTGGCATAAACATTAAGTTGCTTGATGTTTTGATGTTGCAAATGAACACTGAAATCCTAAAATGTAAATTCTGTTGATTATTTTACTTTGATGTCATGTTTCTTTGATGTCATAATAGGACATTTTGTTAAATTTTGTTACTTTGAAAATTTAACATGACATTTTTTGTTACTTTGAAAGTGTCCTGTTATGAAAGTTTCCTGTTCAACATGATTAATCAACATGAAGTTAACAAGAGTATACCTGTATGAAAGAGAGCTTGATTTTGTTAATTTCAAAATGTTGCACCTCAACTCTATTTTTTGTTAATTTGATTCTATGCCATGGTATTTGATGATATAAGAAAAATGTTGACCTTAACTTGAAATTATCAAATGAAATGTTGATATAATTTTTGAGAGAAAAATGAACTATGGTGTTGAAATTGAATTTAATTTTGAAATTGTTGTGAACGGTTATTAACCGGAGTTTGTTTTGATTCTGGGCTATCTTAGAGATAGGCCCATATCAAGAGCTGGGGGCTCCTCCCCCAGTAGCTGATTCAAAACACGTTATCAGCATGAGACTCTAGAAATTTTTTCTTTCCACAAATTTTTCTTCGTTCGTTGCAAAGGCGAAGGCGAGAGGAGACGGGAGATCCACGCGCGTAGTGCTAGGCTTCCTCAATCAAGCGTCGTCATCCGCGTAGGGCTTCGTTCAACCGTCGCTATTCTGGAGGACCGATATAGAAGTAAAATCGCTAAAACGATGTTTTTAATCATACGTATGATTATTCTTCCCCTAGATCTCGCAAGATCGATATGGGGTTTTTGCTAATCGCCTAAAACGATGATCTTAATCGCCCAAAAATCATTCTTACCCCTACATAGGCATTGCCGGCGGCTTCGCCGCCGGCCACCTCCCCACCCGTAATACGCCATGTGCCGCCCCCTGCCTGAAGCGGGGGGGTCGCCACCCCCCGGCCCTACCCCCCTGTGCCCGTAGCACGGGGCCGCCGGTTCACGCCCAAGCTCCCCCTGCCTGGAGCGGGGGCGGCCTCTGTCGTCGCCCAAAGGGCGGTTTGTGCCCCAGCCCCCTGCCTGAAGCGGGGGGCACCCTCGGCCATCGCCGGTAGGGCGGGTTTGCACCCCAGCCCCCCGCCTGAAGCGGGGGGCACCCTATGTCACCGCCGGTAGGGCGGTTTCGTCGCCTGAGGGGGGCAGCATTTCCATGTGCACTGGCCCCCGTGCCCCCACCCCCCTGCCTGAGGGGCGGCGCCACTGCAAACCCCCCAAAAGGGTGCTCCTCCGGTGCTCCAGTGAGGGGCGGCGGCGGCTAACCCTAGCCGCCGCCCCTCAACAATAATGGGCCTGAAGCCCATTTCGGGAAAAAAAATCAATCAGACTGCGGGCCTGAAGCCCGCAGCAACTCTATGGGCTTCAGGCCCGCAAACCACTTTTTAAAAAACAAAACAAAAAAATAGATTGTGACTGCTGGCCTGAAGCCGCTTTCAGGCCCGCAGACCATTTTTCAAAAAAAATGGGAATGAGGCAAATTACTATTAAAGGGACTAAAAATAATCTTTAAAAGGCTTATTGTATACAAAATTAATTTTAAAAAAGGGCGTTTAAGGGCCTATAAACTCGTGAAAAATCAAGGTACCTTATGGGGAAATTATCGGGTATATAAGGGATTATTGGGGATTTTTATGGGTTATTTGGGATGATTTAACGAGGAAAACCCTTTTCCTCCTACAACGAAAATTTCAATTTTGGGCTCTTATTCAATTTAATTTATTAAACCCACTTAATACAACCCTTGCATCGTAATGATTTTTCTGTAAAAATCATCTTTACATGCTTTACATCTCTGGCAAATTCTGTGGATATTATATGCGTGGTTGTGCATTATATTTAAAACTTAATAATTAGGAAGATCCTGCGACCGCTCTGCCGTTAGTCACCTAACCTAACGGTGTATGACGTTGCCAAGTGGTCCAATAATTATTAAGTGATTAGATGTTTTATCCTCATGCGAATATAACTGCCTGCGATGTCTGTGAATGAAAATGTTGATGAGCACAATATTTCTAGCTATATGTGGTTTTTGGATCGGCTGTTTAAGTCCCACAGTTTATTTCCCGCACTTTTCTTTTATTTTTGAGAGAAATTGTAGTGGGGAATTTATGTAAATGTCAAAGAAAGAAGACCAACTTCCATGGAGACGGAGGCCACGTTTGAAGCTGGAGATATCATATGGAACCCACGGGGTTTCCAAAGTTGTATTTTCCTTTTAAAGTTGCAAATTTGTATAATTTGGACTATATAGACTGTGGACTCTTTCTTGTGGGACTGGTCGATCCACGTATTTAGCTTTTCATTAAATATTCCCTCTGCATGAAAATGTTTTCTTTGATTAAATATTAATTCATGCATGTTTGTGCTCTGCTAGATAAATGGCTAAAATTGCAAGCGTTGATTTCGAAGTGCTGGATGCATCAGGTAGAAACTATCTAAGCTGGCAGCTAGATGTAAAGTTTCACCTGCGGGCTAAGTTCCTCATTGCTGCTGTCACAGAAAAAGAAAATGTTAGCGATATAGAGAAGGCGCAAGACATCATCTATATTCGCCGCTATGTGGACAAGACCTTAAAGGCTGAGTACCTTACGGTCGAAGATCCACTTGAGCTATGGACCGCCCTTGAGGATAGGTATAAACATCGGAGAGATGCTATACTCCCAAAGGCGAGATATGAGTGGGAGAACCTGAGACTGCAGGTCTTCAAGTCCATTGCTGAGTACAACTCAGTACTCTTTAGCATCACCTCACGCCTGAAGTTCTGTGGTGAGAAGGTCTCAGAAGATTGCATGCTGGAAAAGACGTATACGTCTTTCCATGAAAAAGATGCGATACTCATGCAGCAATACCGCGAATGCAAGTTCACCAAGTATTCTGAGCTGCTGTCATGTTTACTCATGGCTGAACAAAACAGAGAGCTTCTCCTCGCCACTCATAACATGCGCCCCCTGGCACTGCCCCCTCCCAGAAGCTCATTATGCCTCTTCTTCTCGAAAGAAGAGGGACAACAAAAGAAAAGAAAGACCACAGAAAGGGGGGCGGAACAAAAGGGCTAGGGGCCAAGTCCAGCAACAAATAAATGAAAGTAAGCGAAAGTTCATGTGGCGCAGAAATGACAAAAATAGAGATGATGCACCCCCACCCAAGAGGGAATGCAAAGACCAGTGCCATAGCTGTGGCATGAAAGTCCACTGGTCCAGAGTGTGCTGAACTCGACAGCATCTCCAGGATTTGTATAAAGAGAACAAGAAAAATAAAGTTGAAAAAAACCTGATGACCTCTGATGCTCCAGTCAAGTTTACAGCTGACGACTTTGAAAATGATGACATGCTTGATTAGCCCTTATTTTTATATTAGCAATTTGTTTTGAGAATAATTTATGTTATGAGAGCATTTTGAATCATGTAATTTGTTTTGAATGAAAATTTTTATCTGAAAATGCATGTGCCTATACGATTCATCTTTTAATAGATGAACTGCTCTCATGACTGATTAGTAGACAATAAACACATACGATCTTTCAATAAAAAGCCCAACATCTGGGCCATATTGAAGATCCAGGGAATGCAACACTGTTGCCCCCAAATGACACAAAAATAAAGGATGTACTAATCTCTCCGAATTCTAAAAGAAACTTTCTAAGTTTCAAGGACATCCGTTTCAACGGATTCCATTTGGAAACAGCAAATGTAAATAAAAAACAAATTACTGCATGTAACGTCTCAACTAAAAGGAGTAAAATCCATGCTTGAATGTTTTTTGAGAGCCTTACATGCCTCAACCATACAAAGATTCGGAGAAAGGAAGCAAAATTAAACGGAGCACCTGAAGTGCCCGACATCAGCCAAGTTTTTACACTGGCATGATAGACTTGGCCACCATGGATCAGTGACGATGCACCGCATCTTATCCCATGGGTATGACTTGAAGAACTAGAAGATTCTTCAGAAGGGAGAATTCCCTCACATCCCTTGCTATAAGGGAAAACTAATTACAAGGTCATCTCTACGAAAAATTGAAAAAGAATCTCCACGCTTCCTCAAAAAGAATATAAGGAGATAGATGTGGATAAAATCCACCCCCTACTGGGCTATTTCAGTACTTCATTGTACTAATAAATGCATCCTCAGAATATTCGTATGTGGTTCTACTACAGACCCGCAAACTGAGGTTTTCCAAAGCTATTGGCACAAAAATAAAAATGTTGCAGGCACGTTTCCCAGACAATAAAATATAGAAAATAAGTCTGGTTAATGTTGGGAAATATACCTCTCGGTCAATTCAAGAGTACTGCCAAGCAACGGGAATAGAAAATGAACATATAAGTGACGCATGTTTATACCCAAAATGGGTCGGCAGAGTCACTGAAAAGTAGACTCCAATGGATTGAACGTCCATTAAATCCCGATTGCCTATGGATGCATGGGGACATGCAAATTCTGCATGCTTCATCGTAAATGAAAATAAGACCCTATGGAGGTCAGAGTCTCCAATGCAACTTGCATATGGAATGCCACCGAACATTTCTCATCTGAGAATCTTCGGTCGCGCAGTTTAAATCCCCATCGCACCACCACAGAGGACAAAAATGGGTCCTCAACGTCGCCTAGGTATCGATGTAGGGTTTGACTCACCCTCAATTATAAGATACCTAGAACCCCAAACGGGGACGTATTAAGGCACATCTTGAAGACTGTGATTTCGATGAGACGAGTTTTCCCAAAATAGGCCCAGACACTGAGAAATCTGGTGCAAAGCAAATTATAATGTGGCATACAAAAAGTTTGACCCACCATGATCCGGTAACAAAATAATGTGAAAATGAGGTCCTGAAGATCCTCTACATATAAAACAATGTTCACCAGTTACCGGACTCATTTACTGACAACCAGAAGATTGTCAGATCACACATCCCTGCTGCAAAAACTCTAGCTAGGATTGACATTCCCGAGAATGGATGCAATCCACCAGCAGCAGAAGTGGCTGATCCTCAACAGAAGAGAGGCAGACCACTAGGCTCCAAGGACAGAGACTCCTGGAGACCTTAAGACAATACAACCACAGGACAATGAGCTCTTGTCCACGCACTCACCCTTCCCGGAATCCACTGCAGAGGAACTGTCGGGAAAAACTGAAATTGAAAGTAAATGTTGTACTTACTGGGGAGGTGATGGACAGATAGAACATAAATTATCAAAAATGTATTCACGTATCATATTGCCATATACATCGCAAAAGCGATGATGTTTATAAATTATCGTTTAATACTCCGTTGCTAGTATGCAGACGTGGAGATTGGCCAAATATGGAACGAGGCAATAAAAGATGAGCTGGACTCACTTGTGAAACGTGAAATGTTTGGACCTGAAGTTCAGACACCAAAAGGTGTCAAACATGTGGATAAAATAAAGTATTGCACACATAAGAAAAAATAAATACAAAATCGTATGCTATAAGATACAACATATAGCCCAAGGAAAATTTCACTGAAACTAGGGATCGAACAAATTAAAATGAGCTTGTCTCATAAATGATGCATCATTCTCCCTAAGTTATCAAAAGCGAATACCTTACGATTTTGGCGAAGGAAAATTTTGGATATTCTGTTATTGGATGTTGTGATGATATACCTTCGTGGATATCTTGGTAAAGATAATTTCCACATTTCCTTAAATGCTTGAATAGACTCCGGGATGTCTATTCAATTGAAGAAAAACAATAAGTATAATAAATAAATGTACAACCAAGAGAATCATTTGACAAATCAATGATTCCTACTGAGGGTTGTCTTTACATCTAAGCAAAGAATAGGATTAGAGATCATAGTTGTAAACAACTAAAATCTCATCGGATCTCCTGAAGAGAAAACCGAAACATCTGTTCAAGCCTGACTATTAAATATGAAATGAAACCGAATGGTAATCTAAGTCCCCCCACAGCTACCCGTAAGAGCTCATGGATAGCAGGTAGTAATGGAGCTCCCCATACTCTGTGTTAATGTCTGTGTTCATCTGGAACACAAAGGGCCTTAATAATTCGACAGGCGTGGTGATCTTAAACATAGAGTTTGGAAGTTGAGGCCTTAAGTGGTTTGTTTACTTGAAAGTAAGGTGGAAGAACATAATGCAGGGAGGCTAGACAGATGCTTTCCAAAACACTGGAGCTCTATTAATAACAGGAATCACCATTCTGGGGGCGTATCTTACACTTTGTAGACGATGAGATTTGGAGTAACAATCTTATTTCATCTTCGACCCAGCACACTTCTCTGTTGCTTACTAATAACGCAGGTTTTGTCTTGGCGTTAACCATTGTATATGCTTATAACCTTCCTGCACTTCGGCTACCCCTATGGAAGGACCTGAGCTCTGATGCTTCTAGGTTTCAAAATGTGCCTTGGCTAGTGGGTGGTGACTTTAATTGTGTTAGGTATTCTAATGAGAAGAGGGGGGTGTAATACCCCTATAATTGAACTACTATATTGTGTATATTGTTGTACTTGTATGAGTATGGATAGTAATATATGAGTATTACTGTACATATATGTGATATTTGTACATGTGTGTGATGTGTATGTTTTACTTATATGCATGTGTACTATGGATATAAATTAAGAGTAAGTATGTATTTATAGGTGTGTATGCATACTAAGATGTATGTATAGCTATATGAATATTTGGATGTATCTTGGTGTGTAGTGTATATAGATATTGAATAATTGAGTGTACAAATGTGTATACTTGTATGTATTGATGTATATTGTAATGTATAATTGTATGAAGGTAGTATTGAAATGTATTATATAATATTGTGATTTATTATATGTATGACTATTTGTATGTATGGTTGTGTGTATACCTAGCTAAATTTGTATGTGTGTTTGGATGGATGATAATTATAGTTGATTATTGGTATTACTTTGGAATCTAGTTGTATATTTATAGTTGCATTTTATGTGTGTAGTGTTTTGGTGTGTATGTTGGTTTGTGTATATATGAATAAATATGTATGGTGTAGTATATTTATTGTATGCATGTATAGAGTAGTTTTGTAAATATGTTAAGTAAAGAGATTATTGTGCATATTGCATGTATTTTATTATTGTCATTATTAGTACTAAGGAGGTGTTTTGTGTAAAGTTGGGTTTAGGACATATATGGTATTCTTGGGTAGGTGAAGGGTATTAGTGACATTTTACCTTTTTCATGATAATTTATTATTTCTTAAATCCTAATTATCCTAGGATGACACCTCATGTAACACTAAGCCAATGTTTTGACAAGTCATGTGACACATGGCTTATACTTGGATTTTTGGATTTAGGAAATAAGAAAAAGGGAAAGAAAGAAAACAAAAAGGAAAAAGGAAAAGAAAAACAAAAGTTTTCATTCTTTCATCTCTCCTCTTTCTCCCCCCTTTAGGCCAAAACTATTGCCATACTCAATTATTAGAAGAAGAAGAAGAAGCTTGAAGAGGGAGAAGCTTAGGGTCATTAAGGATTAAGAAGGGCAAGACAAATTTTTGGAGGAATTTTTAAGGTAGAGCTCTTATCATTCTTAGTAGAATTTAGTTTTAGGATTAGGATTTAAATTTAAGTTAGCATGCTGAAATTTACACAGAATTGGACGAAACTTTGGTAGCTTGCTGCACCTAATTGGCTACATGGAATTGCCTAAAAAAATATATGTTTCTCATATTGAAGTTTTTAACAACTTTCATTTTTACAATTTTTGCAAATTCGTACTGAAAATTGGGGTGAAAATTCAGTTTCTAAAACTGGTCTGTTTTTAGACAGTTTTGACACCTTTCAGGAAAACGAGTAGAACTCCATGCACACTTTATAAAATATTATGATCTTGATGCCGTTGGAAAGATGACTTCAAGATCTTCAACCTGTGATTTTTCTAGATTTTAATTCTGTCTGTAACTTGTAGAAAAATGGACTTGAACTGAACTCAGTTTCTGGTTCAGAATGCTGAAATTATACCTGTTAGGAAAAAATCCACCATAAATCACATATGTCAACTGAGCTTATGAAAATTGGTCAGTGAAAGGAAAACACCCATATCTACAATTTTCGTGAGGGACCAGAGACCAATTCTGACTGTAGATAGGCCAAAAGTGATGTTCTTTCTGCTGTAACAGTTTTGACAGATTCATATGCTAATTTTGCTTAGTACTTATCATGGTGTAGTTTTGTTTCAAGTTAAGTTTGTTTGTGCTAATTATGTTCTCAATGACATGCTCTTGATACATGTAATTATGCAGATAGTTCATGAAATATTCGTTATGTTAATAATGTTTAAGTTCAATGTGTTTATGCTTTTGTGCTCACATTAGTATGTTCATAACGATGAGTTTGTGATAATATTCACTACTACAAAAAAGACCTTTAATAGCACACCTTTAACAGCGCTTGTCAATTATAAGCGTTGTTAATTAGAGGCACATATAATAGACAACGCTTCTTTCTGCAAGTGCTGCTAAAAGTCGGATAATAGACAGCGCTTCTTTCTGCAAGCGCTGTTAAAGGTCAGATAATAGACATCGCTTCTTTCTACAAGCGCTGTTTATTAGATGCACATATAATAAACAGCGCTTATTTCTACAAGCGCCGTTAAAAGATAGGGTAATAGACAGCGCTTCTCTATCGGCAAGCGCTGTCAAAAATATTCACAACCGACGAGCGCGCATCAGAATTTTTTCATTCCCAAAATTTTTGAACGTGTCCCAAATTACAAAATGCGGCTCAAAATTTTTGAAGACGATATCCTCCGTCTCCGCTCCACTGCCTCTCCCTCCACTCCCTCGTCGCCTCCACTCCATCGGGTGAGCGCGGCGTCCACTCCATCGGAATTTTTGAAGTCTAGATCCTCCGCCTCCACTCCATTTAGCGAGCATGGCCTCCCCCTCCACTCACTCGTCGCTTCCATCCTCCGCCTCCGCCTCCCATCCTAGGGTTTCCTTCTCAGCCTCTCCTCCTCCGATTCCGAACCCTTTAGGATCCGATATGGCGAGGAAGAAGATCCGAGAGTACGATTCCAAGCGCCTCCAAGGAGCACCTTAAGCAGATCGCCGGCATCGACTTCCAGATCCGATCAACTCAGGTTCTCGTCATCCCTTTTTTGTTTCAAACAGAAAAAATGTGCGATTTTTAATGGAAAATCTTGTTTCTAGTAGAAGCACACGATCACCTTTGTTGGAATTGCAACAAAAAGGAGCAATTCTATCAGAAAAATTAGCAGGTTCTGTCTTCTTAATATTTTAATTAGCGAAGTTTTGCGTTTGTCGAAGCGTCTGATTGCAAATCTATCATTAACTGTGAAGTTTGTGTTGCTAGATTTACCGTTGTATTGTATAAAATTGATGGCATATTGAGATTTGTTTATTCTAAAGAAAATACTGAGGTTTGTTCAGGGCCTTATCAGTTTCAGAGCGGTGATGGTGTCCATCCTACAAGTTTGTTCTGTTGCCATGCCGCCATTTGACATTTGACGGATCAGTTTGTTGAGTAGTGTTTTTTTCATCTGACATCTAACTTCGAAAACTTCTCTGGCCGAAAATTTCGTTGGGGTCTACCTGATGATGACTAACACTGATGTAGAGGTGTTACAGGATGGCACTTTTGTTGGTTGGGAACAAGGGTAATACATGTAGACCCCAAATGAGCCAGAAGTGCTTAAAGGAGGTTACATAATTATTTTATAGATTACTAACATGTGAATATATTACTTATGTTCAGCATGGTAACTTTTGTTTTGTTTACAAGGAACCAAGTAAATTTTTTTAAGTGTACTGACAAGGACATGTTGGCTTGATCTTGCTGGAAGAGTTTTTTTTAATCTACAGTTTGCAGTTTGCGACACTAAATTTCATCTGATACCTGAGTTTATGAAGGTGTTTGTCTTGCATTCCAGGTGGAGATGCTGAACATGAGGTTTTATTTATTGGGTTGAAGAGCTGGATGAAATGTTTGATAAATATCAATAACAATAAAGAATTGATATAATACAATAACAAAAATGAAGGCCTTCTCCTAGTAGTCATAAAGTGTGAGAGAACGACTCTGTGCAGAAATACTAAGATGCTTCTCTTAAAGGTATTCTTGTGAATAAAGAATACAAGAGAACCTTATTGGCTTCCATGAGAACAGAATAACATTTAATGTATCAGAAAACTAATGTATTTCTTGAAGTGGTGTCTCTTGTGGGCTTCGGTACATTTGAGGAAGGTTCAATCTGGGATATTATCTCCAATATTTTTCTTACCCATTTGACTTGAAGCTTCTGCTTCCATCTTGAAATCAAATCTATTTTGCAAGCCATGTTTTTATCATCAGCATCGTTTTGGGTTGTAATATTGAGATTTTAAATTTCATGTCACTCAATTAACTGACTTCACTGAACTAGTGGACAAGGAACCATGGATTTCTACCATGAAACTGGTCGTGAAGCCCGACATGCTGTTCAGCAAGCGTGGAAAGAGCGGTTTGGTGGCTCTGAACCTGGACATGGCTCAGTTTGCGCACTTCGTGAAAGAACGTCTAGGAGCTGAGGTGATTTTGGAATCAACTCGTGTGTCGATTGTGTTCATTGTTCAGGATTTTACTGACATTACAATCTTGCTATTGATCTCTTTCTGTAGTTCTACAATGAGAAAGACCCAAAGAAACCAAAAAAGGGGTGATTGACAAGCTGGTGTCCTAGGAAGGAAAAGAATCCTTAAGTTGAATGTTCTTATGTTCACTAAAGATGCTAAAAGATTTGATGCATTTGATAATTCGAATGTATCATATCTAACTAAATCCTTAATAACCGCAGCTTTTTGAAGTCATAATGTGTTTAAGGATAGGCACCTCAAGATTTCAGTATGTAAGCTACATATCCATAGCACCAGATTAAGGGAGTTTCTGATGGGATGAACTGTTTGAAATTTACTAGGTCATCCTGCACACAGATCAGAATAGTCTCCACAAATCGCCAAAAACATTCATTCTCTGTGAACAATCAATTTCTGTGTAATGAGCCTTAAACTTTAATAGTACATATGCCCTGATATTTTTTGAGAGATTCTTCTTGGCCTGGAAAAATTCAAACCAATGACATCCCACTTGGTCTGGGTATGTAGTTGCTACGTGAGCTGAGCTCATTTTATCATTTTGGATTCTCTTTAAGAGGCTCTTGAATTATATTATAGTATCTTATTTTATTATTGTTAGAGTGGTTTCAGTTGTTGATTGTTTACATAGAAAGTAGATGCTCTTATGGTTGAAAGGCCAGATTAATAATATGGAATTATCTGTTAGAATATGCGATAACATTTATGAAAAATAGAAAAGGAGTCCAGATAAGTATCTACAGGGCATCCGCTAAGTATCAGATATGAGTATGTCTCATCGATTTATTTGTGCAGGATTGTGGTATTTAAATGTTTGTGTATGTGCTAGTACCATGCGCCTCTTTTGAAACTATGGAGGAAATGTACCAACGTGATGCCTGCGTATGGCTCGCCTTCAGGTTCAATCTCAACCGTGATTAGTTGGTTTCGGGCATATGATACCATATGAACTCATGGAGCATGAAAACTCTTGTGCACAAAAGGAACGACCCCTGAGGTTCAAGAAAGTCCATAGTCGCATTCGCCTCCACAAGCATTGTCTCATAGCGGCAATATCAATCCTAATTTTGTAAGTTCTTATTTATTCATATATACGAAAATTTGTTGACATTGTCATATGCTGAATTTGCACAACGTGAGATATCTTTGATGTGAAGCCCCAAAGAGACGTTCAGAGTGAGATAGCCTTGCAGCCTGATGTATCACCGATAGAGAATGGCCGAGCTGAGCAGGCAAACATGGCGTTCCAAGCTATTTTCAATGATGTTGACATGGGGGCTAGCGATCATTTTACCACTCCCAGGAGTCCCAGTAATTGTTCTTTTCTTTTTTTTCTTTTTGGTAATAATTGTTCTTTTCTTTTAAAAAAAGTTCAAGTAATTCTGAGCGTGTCAATTTGCTGCATTGTAATATGCAAACAAAAGGTTTACAATCTGAGGTTTTGTTGATAGGTGGACATAGCTCTGATCTATTCCCAGCTCTGGGTCGGGGCACATATTCTTGCTTCATGAACTGGAAATACTACCAACTTCTACAAGGTCAGCTCCCTGTAGGTTGCTGCTAGAGTCTAGTAATCTCCATGATTTCCACTGTGATTTTTCTCAACAAAATAAAAATAAAAAACACACACAAAC
This sequence comes from Scilla litardierei, assembly GCA_030789695.1. NCBI lineage: Eukaryota > Viridiplantae > Streptophyta > Magnoliopsida > Asparagales > Asparagaceae > Scilla > Scilla litardierei. The sequence continues at coordinate 93,567 of JAULAV010006024.1, forward strand.
AAAATTTGCAGTCAACAATTATGGTATAATCTCACAGTGCAGATACACGAACACATTAAAGCATTCTATTAAAGGCTGCATCTAACTCTCCGTTCAGTTGCTAATCAAAGCAAGGCTAATGGGGAAACATTCCAGCATGTTTGGAATCATGAAACAGATATAAGAAAAGGCAGCAGTCCTCGGTGAGGAGCGACTTGGGGAATCTTGATCCGGTCGAAGAGGAGTTCCCCATGGTGCAAGATGTGAGAGGATTTAAGATCCATAGGCTGTCGGAGGATAGGCCACCCGAAGACTCAGGCAATTAAGCATAGTAATAATAGGTTCTATGATTTCTTAACAAACAGAAAGGATTTTAACAGTTTCCATGTTGTTTGAATCCATGCCTCGCAGACCTGGTAGTCGAAATTGGACCAACTCAAACTCCACATCCGGCGGTAACAGGCATCCCACCGTTGACAGGGTCACCGAATCAATCCGGACATGCATATAATTTCATGGCCACTAGTGTATTTTTCATGTGTATTTTTTCATGTATGCTCTTCTGCCAAGTGCTACGAAATGACAGGAGTATATATGGTCTCTCTTTTTGCACAGGCATCTCAAGCAGCACTTTGATACCCCGGGCAATCCGCAGTCCGAAGCAATCGATCAGCTCGCTGCCGGCATGAATCGGAAAAGGGCAGCTCAGCTCTTCTATAATTACTTGTTTTATAGGTTTTATCAGTAGTAAAGGCTTTATCAATACAAGCACATCCAGATAGGGAAAGGGCATCAAGCATACACTAACAAGAAATGCCAAATTTTGCCTGGAGTCTTTGGACACTTGAATGGTTTCAGCTCGAAGCAATGACATAACTAACTATGCTTTGATGGATCCTGAGCTCCTCCATTGTTATTTTGTGACTATGTGTTGGCCAACACTTCAATAGTTTTTTTTAAAAAAAGATGACGAACAACTTTTGAAGTCAATATTTGCTGTGCTTTTTTACGGGAACACTGACTATAGGGTTGTAGGGTTGTTGATGCCTTTCAACCACATGGCTTTCAAGGAGACCTCACTTGTAGAGTATGAATGTAATGTCTATATCTCTGTCTTTTCTTTAAACTATTGCCTGTTTTGTGCTGAGAATGGCAAGTACTAGATAACCATGCTTTTGTTTATGTGGCTTAATTGATACCCTTTGATGCTGTTTAAATTTTGGAAAGCAGGAAAAAGTTTATTCTTGTGGTTAAGTTTTGAACTGTCCAAATCTTATTGCATTCATACATATGCAATAACAAGATGCTTGATTTTTGTTTTTTGTTTTAACCTGCAGGAATGAATGCACAGTGGAAACGGACTTGTCTCCAGTTTTGAAGTTGGTCCCTTTCCTTATAGTTAAATGTCACAACTGGGGTGGTTCATCATATAACCAATTTGATCATTTATTTCTAGTACAAGCTTCACATTCAATTCATCAGTTTGTTGGAGCCAAGATTATGAGAGAGGGTGTGTTTAAAATGAATAGAGGGGTCCTCATGATTTAAATATGTGGGGAAAGTAACATGGAGGAGTTCCAAATGCAGTTTCTTGTTAAATTTTCTTTCAGGTTGTGCTGGAAGAGAGGTACAATGGTAGGGACATAATTTTAGACTCTATGCTCCTCATAAATTGACAGGCCAACATGCTCATCAATTCATAGATTAAATGCATTAGATTTGCCATTTGATTTTCTTTCATAATTTGGATTTATGTGAGCTCTTCAGCAATGATGTCACCAGGGATGCTACTTTTTATCTTTTTGAACTTCAGTTGTGGAAGTTTGCAAATCTGATCATGCATGAATGTGTTTTTGTTAAATCTTCTGTTGTTTTTATCTGCTTTGATTGCTTATAAAATATGAGTCTCGAAAAGTGCTAGTGTTAGACAGACGGCAACATGTACACAGTGACTTTGTTGTTTGGTATGAAAACTCGTAGCATAAAAACAGGAAATATTTAGATAAAGGTCAATGTTAATATCATTTTATTTATAAGTAAGATTAAAAATTGCATCACTTACTCAGATAAAGGTCAACAATGTTAATATCATCTTATATGTTTTTTCTTTCAGGTGCTTGTAGTCTAAACGAGTGGGCTCGGACTCATTTACATAAGGGGTTGAAAACAAAACAAAAGAGTGCAGCGGAGGCCCAGCCCGTTAAACATCCAGGGAGCCCAGTAAAAAGGGAAATTGAAAGATAAGGGGAAAAACTAGCTGAAGCAGGAGGAGGGAAAAGAGACAAAAATGGCTTCATTGTCGTGGCAGTCCTAAACACTTTCGATTTCATGGATGTCTTCCTTTAGCTCAACCTTTATGTTGGGTTGAAAACAAATGCATTAGTGAGTTGTTTCAGAATCAGTAGTTGCAATTTGTCAGGAAATGTATTGTTCAAGGAGTGATTTAATGTATAATGACTGATAAGTTTTATATGTGATATTGTTTCTTATTTGTATTACAGATCATCTTCCAATATCAATGCATATTGTCTAATTTATGTGATTGTTGAATAAAAGCAATTTAATTTGATTGTTTCTTGTCATTTAATGTTATTGGTGGTTTATTTAAGCATTTTGAACATTAAATGGATCTATTTAAATATAAAACGTAGGGAGAAACAATAAAATGAATTGAAACAAGCACTGTCTATCTGGGACCTTTAACAGCGCTTGTTTAGTACAATCGCTGTCTATGGTGTACCTTTAACAGCACTTGTACTAAAGAAGCGCTGTCTGAGGTCTCAATAGACAGCGCTTGTTTAGTACAAGTGCTGTTAAAGGTCCACCTTTAACGGCGCTTCTTTAATACAAGCGCTGTTAAAGGCCCCCCTTTAACAGCGCTTGCACAAACAAGCACTGTTAAAGGTGGACCTTTAACAGCGCTTGTACTAAACAAGCGCTGTTAAAGGCCCCCCTTTAACAGCGCTTGCACAAACAAGCGCTGTTAAAGGCCCCCCTTTAACAGCGCTTGCACAAACAAGCGTTGTTAAAGGCCCCCCTTTAACAGCGCTTGCACAAACAAGCGCTGTTAAAGGCCCCGTTTAACAGCGCTTGTAAAGCGCTATTAAAACCAGCCCCCCTTTAGCAGCGGCGAGATAGACAACTCTTGTAAAGCGCTATTAAAGACCTTATTTAAGCGTTGTTAAAGGTCCATTTTGTAGTAGTGATTCCATGCAATTCTTTAATTGAGATGATGATGATGATGATGATGATGATGATATTGTTAAAAGTTGGTTAAAGCGGTATTCAAGTCCGCTAGATGATTCGTTGACAAATGAAGTAATATCTTGAAAACTGAGAGTGAGAATGAGGAATGTATCAGTCCTTCTAAAGGAGGGTGACACGGGTTTGGGGGAAAACGGGTAAACTTTAGGAGTTAAGGAGCGGACATATGATATGAATTCTCACCCGCTGTAACACTCCCAGAAGGGCGAGTTGAAAGGGTTGGAGAGGCCGCTGGTGTACTCGTGATGCATCATGACGGTAATTGATGGTTTGCTCCGTTTGTCCGACAGAAAAACCGAGTTTGTCTCACTCCCATACCTTGTTCCGTTCGGGTACGGAGAGTTACGAGAGGCTCCTCCAGTGCTTGTATCGCTGGTTGTGGTACCAATTTTTCACCCACCCTGGGTGAAGTCCGCATCCTTAGCGTTCTACGGTTTACACGGGTTCCAAATATGTGAATCAACAACTTATAGTAGTTGTCTTTAATTTATAAATGTTGTTATCTCATGTCTCCTTATTTTTGTTTACTTTAATGCTATTGTCCTATGGTAACATGTTCTTACGCTTCCTTTCAATAGCTGCATTTCATAATATGGTTTCATATGCATGTTTTTGCACGTTCTCATAACTAGGTTCGCATGTTGGAATGTGATTACTTTTACGCACCATGAACCTTACTTGTTAGACTACCCTCCCTAGATAGACAGACTAGTTCAAAAACTGGGTTCTGCTAGAGTGTTAGGAGTTTCTACTGGGTCACGCGTTGACGTGTCCCCGTTGACTTTCAGGTCATGTGAGTTGGAGGTTGGAGATAGCGGCTGGAGCTTCGGAGTTGGTGATCAGTTGTAGTATTGGGTGGTGAGGGATATAATGAGAGACTTGTACTTTTTTGTGTTTCTTTTCGGGTGGACCTTTGTACTTAGAGTTGTGAATATGAAGATGTTGGTGTATGTATAAGATGTATCCATGTATCAATAAAATGGAATATTGTACTTTTGTTATTTTCTCAGTGTTTTTATCTGTGACAGAGTTTTACTTGTACTTCCCAGCACATGCGTAGTACCTGCAGTGTTCTTCCTACTCTCTTCTTTTCTTTCTTTCTACGTAACACTCGCCTCTTCGGGAATACCTGATACGGATTCGTACTTATCCGGTATCCCGGGGACCGGGTCGTTGCAGATGGCGACCCTTGGACTCAAATTCTGTGGACGATTTTAACAAATGTCTTGGCATCTGTGGTCTGATGGACTTCAAGAGTGTGGGGCAATGCTATAGTTGGAATAATAGAAGGATTGGCCTAGCGCGTATCTCTGCAATGTTGGACAAATCTCTATGCAACCAAGTTGGGTTCACCTTCTACCTAACTCTTTCTACGAGTATGCTTACTCCAGGACTAATGACCATTGCCCAATGATAGTCCACCTTCATCCCAAGGTACATTCTTACCACAAGCCATTTAAACATTACAAATCGTGGTGTTCATATCATGGGTATCATGATTGTGTTGAAAATGCTTAGGCTGAATGTAACCTGGGTGATTCTTCTTATGCCATGTGAAAGTTGGGGCTGCATAACATGAAATGTTTGGTTGCTAAACTTAAATTGCTTAAAGGGAAACTACAGATTTTTTCCAAAGAAAACAGGGACAGTATTTTGACAGAAAACTGTAGGTCAAACTTGCAAACTATCCAAGCAAACAGGGATTTAAATTGTCGGTCTGATCTGTAGAATCAAGAGCTTGTCGTAGCACTTAATCTTGCACGGTCCCTTGATGTAGAGGAATCTAATTTTAAGGCAGAAGAGTAGACAGTAATGGCTCCATTTGGGTGATAGAAATTCTAAGTTTTTTATAATGCAATGAAGGCTAGAAATAGCTTTAATAGTCTTGGTCATCTGGTTAACGAAAATGGTACCAGGAATCATGACATTGCTCAGATTAGGGAAGAGGCCGCTGCTTTCTACAGGGATTTGTATGCTCAGGATCATTATTGGACTGTCTTCCCTAATGATATCCCAACGTAAGCTTACTGCTGATGCTGCAGGTTGGATTGAAAGAAATGTCACTGTTACTGAAATTAAGGAGCCCGTCTTTCAGATTGGCAAGGATAAGGCACCTGGTCCTGATGGGTTTAACGGTCATTTTTATCAGCATAATTGGGGCATCATAGGCAAGGATGTGTGTTTGGTAGTCTCTTCCTTCTTCAGATCCGGTTATATGCTTCGACAAATAATCATACTTTTCTTACTTTAATACCCAAGAACTCCAAAGCTTTTGAATTGGGTGATTACAGGCCCATTGCCTGCTGCAATGTTATCTATAAGATAATTAGTAAATTTATCTGTAATAGACTGAAGCAGGTTATTAATGAGTTGATCTCAGCGAATCAGGCCGCTTTTCTTAAAGGGCATCTTTTATCTGATTGTACTCTTTTGGCGCATGAACAATTCCGTGATTTCAGCAACCCCATGGGATCCCGAGCTTGTTTAAAGTTAGATCTCAGGAAAGCTTTTGACAATTTTAACAGAGTGTTTGTCCATTACATCCTTCATCAGATGAGATATCGTGGCAGATTTATCAATTGGATTTCTAAGTGCATTTCTACACCATCCTTTTCTGTTCTGGTTGAGGGATCTCCTGCAGGGTTCTTTACATCTAATAAAGGTCTGAGGCAAGGTGATCCCATATCTCCATATATGTCTCCATATCTGATCGCTCCTTATTTTACACCTTTTTTCTCCATGTTTTCATCTCATTTCGATCGCCCATATTGCGTTTTCCACGATTATTCGACGATATCGCGTTGCTTTTCACTATTTCTTGTTTTTGTCATATTCAGGAGATATGGAGCGATCCGAAGCAAAAATGAGATCAAGGGACTTTTGCGCATACCGGAGCGTCACCCACGGCTTATTTGAGGAGCTAGCAGCGCTAGAGGATGAGCGAAAGAGGAAGAAATCCAATATAACCGATGATGAGGCGAGGAGGAGAAGAAAAGAGCCAAGAAGCAGCAGACTCGGCCGAACAGAGAGTCTGCTCGGTCGAGTCAGGAGCTGTGTTCGGCCGAGTGAAACAGATACGCACAGCAAAATTTCAAAGTTTCCTCGGACGAGCAAGAAAGTCTACTCGGTTGAGTAGAGAAGCTCACTCGTCCGAGTAGAACAGGGATTTTCAACCGAGAAAGGACGAAGTTACTAGAAATTTTGTGAAGCCTACTCGGCCGAGTACGATTGCTTACTTGGCCGAGTAAAGAAGCCTACTCGCCTGAGTCAGTCAGAGCGACAGACCCTCGAAAACCCCAGATTCTCAGTTTTATTATTGGGTCTGTCACTCGGCCGAGTGACATTGTTACTCGGCCGAGTGACGCATTCCGACTGCTACACAGATTGTGAATTCTGGGCAGCGCAGGGACAATTCTGTCAGGATTTTTTTGGACGATTTTGGCTTGTATTTAAACCTAGTTTTTCCCTAGTTTTATGGGAGACTTCTATTATTTTTTGACGGCTATTCTTTTGTGAAATCTCAGCTGGAGATCGTAGACGACAATTTTGGTTTGTTCTTTCTTGCTAAAAATCTTATTTTTATGAATTGTCTCCTCTCTACAATGAATTGTGCTATGATCTATTGCTTTATTTCTGAGATTTCTATGATGATTTGTGAGTAGTTTATTCATTCTATGGCATGGGGATGAACCATATGGACCCGATCTTTTGAATTGTGATGAATGAATAAAATTGTTGCTAGGATTAAAGAAAAGTAAGGTTTTGATTGATTTATTACGAGTAGCTAGGAATTTCCTTCAATTGGGATTTGCAAGAGATTGGATCTCAATTGATGGAAAGGCCTAGATATTCGACTTAGGTCGTAGCTCGAGTTTGCACGAGAGTGGATTCGAGTTGCGATTGGATGATGATGTCGATCTTCACTCTAGTGGTTAAGGTTAAGGTTTGCACGAGAGTGGGCCCTAATCTAGGTTGCTATAGACCGGCAATAGCGAGAGAGCGTGAGCTTGGTTCTACATTAAGTTGCGACTAGTTCACCTACATTCAAGCCTTGCAACATGATATTCATGATCTACAAGGATAAAAACGGTCTGTAGTTAGGATTTCCTATCCCTGGACGCTTTTATTATATTGATATCTATTTACTGTTTGAACGATTGTGACATTACCATCAAACTATTCTTATTCCATCAATAGCTAAGTGATCAAAGTAAGATACTATCAATTGTCCTCCTTGAGTTTGATACCCGCTCGCCACTACGCTGTGCGCTTGCGGTAAAATTACGGTCGTTTTTCGGGTATATATCCGGGCGCGATCAAGTTTTTGGTGTCGTTGCTGGGGAGGCGACGGTATTTTATTTTTTTACTTAGTTATTTATTTTTCTTTTTATTATTTTTATCTTTTTTATTCCTCTATTGAGCTAACGATTCCATCGAGACTCTTTTTTTTCCTTGTGCATGTACACGAGATCGAAGGCACATCAAGAAGACATATTATTTGATCCTGAGATCGAGCGTACGACAAGGAGGATTAGAGCCGAAAGGAGACTTGCTATATTAGACAATCATATGAACCGACCGGAGACACCGGAGGAGTTGGCGGCACTCATGGCTAGGCTTGTTTCTATCAGAGATAGGCTACGGCCTAAGACTACTTCTACTACCTCGTCTATTGCGATGCCGGAGTTGGCGGCGGATAAGAACTTCGAGCTCAAAACGGGACTTGTGGTGTTGATGCAACAAGACCAATTTCATGGGAACTCCCACGAGAATCCACACTACCATATACAGTTGTTCTTGTCCAAATACGCCACTTTTTAGATGCCCGGTGTACCGGCCGACGCTATCCGACTGCGCCTCTTCCCATTTACCCTTCGGGACAAAGCATTGTATTGGTTGAGAACGCAAGCGGAGGGGATCTTTACCACATGGGTTGAGTTGGCGAGTGCATTTGTTAATAAATCCTACCCACCATCCAAGACAGTCAAGATAAGGAGTGCGCTCATGTCCTTCAAGCAAGGACCGCAGGAAACTCTATTTGAGGCATGAAAGCACTTTAAAGATCTCCAACACCAATGCCCCCATCATAGTTTTGAAGATGGGAGCTTGTGCATAGATTTTACAATGGATTGCAACCATGCACAAAGCAAATCATCGATGCAACCGCCAATGGAGCCATATTATCTAAGACGCCGGATGATGCTACGCCCTACTTGAGGAGATGGCCTCTAATAACCAACAATGGGGCAACAAGAGAGGACATTCTTCATCCTCCTTGAAGCCAACAAGTATTTATGAGGCAAAGGCCATAGCGGAGCTCTCTACAAAGTTTGATTCTCTCCATAAGGTCGTGAAGAGATTGGAGAAGTTGATAAGTGATCCGCATGGAACCTCCACCACATCTACACCAGGAGGAAGTATGGGCGATTGGCAAGACCAAGCCCATGTCATGTATGTTGGAGGAGAGCAAGGACAGGGAGCTATAGAGCAAGTCCAACATGTTGCGGCAAACACCGGTTATTCGGCAAACCCGGCCGCGAGAAACCATCCGGGATTTTCATATGCAAATAATGATGGAGCCTTAAACCCACCACCGCAACAACCTCAAGCTAGGCCTGCACAACAACTGCAATATCAACCGAGAGGGCCTCAACAACAAAACTTCCAACCGAGGCAACAAGCGGGACCATATAGACCTTCGGGGTATAATCAAGGGTGGAGGGCACCTAATCCACCACAAGCACCACCGAGATCCGACCATGAAGTGAGAGTTGAAGAATTCATGGCGGATCAAAAGAAGGTAAATGCTAGATTGACCGCTCAACAAGACTCTCTCAACACCGTTGTAGCACAATTATCGGAGCAACTAGAACAAAAATACTCAACAATTGCCGGCTCAACTGGAGCCAAACCCACGGAGCAATACCGGCCACATCAATGCGGTGGTGGCGGTAACTACTAGGGGCGGAAAGGGCACCACTCCCGACATGATTCAAACCAAGGAATCGGGGGAAGAAATTTTGGATGACAAGGAGCCGGCTAATGAGGAGGAGTGCCCGAAGGAGCCAAAAGACGGTGAAAATTCTGAAATTATGAAGCCACGTGAGGAGCGCAAATATATGCCACTGGTACCCTTCCCACAAAGGTTGGCGAGAGCAAAGATTGAGAAGCGGCTCGCCAAATTTCTTGAGTACTTGCGGGGAGTGAGCCTACATATACCTTTCTTGGACGCTATTGTAGAGATCCCGTCTTATGCCAAATTCCTAAAAGACTTGATTTCGGAAAAGACGCGAAAGTAGAAGATAATGCTCACCGAGCAAGGTACTTGGTTTATCCGGAAGGAGAAGGAGCCTACGAAGTTTAAAGATCCCGGAAGCTTCCGCATCCCTTACACGCTTGGAGGAGTCCCGCTACAAAAAGCCTTAGTAGACTTGGGAGCAAGCGTGAGCATAATGCCCCTAACAATGTTTAAGAAGTTGAATACGGGGACCGACTTAAAGTCGACGGATATGAGAATACAACTCGCGGATGGTCGGGTCACTAGGCCGATGGGAATTGTAGAGAACATACCGCTCCAAGTACCGGGAGGAATTTTCTTGCCGTGCGACTTCATGGTAATGGATATCAAAGAGGAGGGCGATACGTCCTAATTCTTTGACGCCCATTCTTGGCCACCGCCGGCGTGATAGTTGACGTGAGAGAGTGCACCTTATCTTTGAATGTCGTAAACATAGAGGTGGCGCTTCACATTCCTAAGGCAATGAAGCACATGCCTTGGCAAGAGGATGTCGATTACGTGGACCTCCTCGACGAGGTTATTGATGACGCTATGCCGCATGCTATTGGTGCCTTGCACAATGATGGCTTCGAAGGAGGCCAATCTTCTAAAGATGGAGGAAATTTGAAAGACCTGCCAGATCATTCTACGGTTGATGACAAAGACGATGCTGATGTCACAAGAATTAGGGAACTATGCAAGCTCTCCACATCAAAGAATTTGAAGAAAGCTCTGCCGGACAAGAAATTGTCATCACCGACAAAGAAAAAGAACGCTAAATGCTCAAGCTTGGAGGACTCATCCCCCACTACCACACATGATAAGGGGGAGCCGAGGAATGCCTACGAACACCAACAATTAAATCCAAGTGGCCTTCTTGGCAAATTTGACGCGCGCATCTCACATGCGTCGAACATCGAGCATTAAACGTATATCTTAAGGGGTCGAGCTCAAGACCTTAAACGAGCGCTTGTCAGGAGGCAACCCGACGGTTTTATCTTATTTTTAGTTGAATCTTTCATTTTTATTTTTGTTTTAGACCTTTCTTAGTGTTTAGAGTCTAGAGTTGATAAAAATCCTGACAATGGGCTCTATTTTTCATAACATGAGATGGAGAACAAGTAACCATTTGAATGGAGAATGACCATGGCAAAGGGGAGCACTCCAGGAACGCGCTCAGGCCTCAGGAGGTGGAAGGAACTAACGGGAAGACGAAAAACAAAAAGTAGAGCAAAAACATAGAGTTAGAGCTGAAAACAGCAGGCCACTCGGCCGAGTGACTTAGTCATTCAACCGAGCAAGGACCCTACTCGGTCGAGTAGGGTACTGATCAGGGAAGTTCCTAAAACTACTCTCCGTAATTTATATTCCACTCGGCCGAGTGACTTAGTCACTCGCCCGAGGGAATCAGACACTTTCTTGCACTTTAAAGCTCGAGTAGCCTTGCTACTTGGCCGAATGACCTACTCGGCCGAGTCGTAAGATCTACTCGCCCGAGTCGTGACTTCAGTAGAATACTTTAGAAAAAATTTTAAACCGTGCCGTTCAGTCGAGTAAACGCGTCACTCGGCCGAGTGACCCATCCATTATATACCCAGCGCCCGCGGCTCGAATTCCCAAACACGAAATTTCCCCCAAATTCACCCGAACCTCTTCGTCTTCGCCTTCGCCTCGCCCGAATCGCTATCACCTGCAGCCTAGCCACGCTGCCCCGCGACCCGTGCTGCCGACCGTCGACCATCCACTACCGACGTTCGACGCCGGTGCCGCCGCCCCCGCTGCCGCACATCCCCTATTTCTCCCAAAAATCCTATTTTTTCTCCACTTTTCTCCAATCCATAAGCCCATTAAGCCCAAAATCTAAATTAATCCTTATATATATCTATTATACCTGATCTTACCACATACGTATTGATATTCATAGCTAATTTGAGGATTTTGGTTTCAGTCTAGCTTGGGGGAGATTCAGGATGTATTTGGAGCTTCTCGGAGGAGGAGATTCTTCACACGTATCCACTGCTTGCTCTCGCATCGTGCTTAGGTATACTCATTCCATACTCTCAGCACTTCGCATATTTTTTGTGGGTAGGCACGTTCCGTGGCTCACATGCCGCCCCGCACTAGGTCTCGCAGGAGGGCGCCCGCCTCAAAGCGGAAGAGGACCAGCGAGCCTGGATCCTCTTCTGCTAGAGCGGACTCCCCTCCACCTAGCCCACCACCACCCACACATCCGCCACCTACCACTCCTATGCCACCATCGGCACAGCCCGCCCCCATGTTCGACACGCTGGGGATTACGTTCAGAGATGATGCGCAGCGCGCCAGATTTGAGCGTATCTCCCATCACTCGATCGTACCCACTAGTTTGTGCATATAGCCGACTTTGAGTGCCTAGGGGTATTAGAGGGGCTACTCCAGTAGTATGACAACATGGTGTGGAGTGGCTTTTTGTCGGTGTCGGCGGACACCTATATCCGTCCGACACTAGAGGTTCTGAGTTCTATAGCTAGGACTCCTAGGGGTTACTCTTTCCGACTGATGGATCGTGAGTGCGAGGTCACTCTTGACATGCTTCGAGCCTACTTTCAGTGGCCCCCAGTTCCGGACCCAGACCGAGCCTATAGTCCCACTCACATCCCACCGCCGTCATTCGACACGCACGCTTTCTGGACATGTATCACGGGATCACCCCTCGCCTTTGACCCTAGCCAGGACAAGGCCTCCGCTATCCTCCACCCATTCATCTGCATTGCACAGCGCCTTATAGCGACCACTTTCTTAGCGAGGTATGAGCCGGGGACGTTGTCGACGCCGAAGCTCTACATGCTCTATGTAATGACACGATCGAGGGCCTTCGAGAGGGGTGGATACATTTTGGTCCCTGCCATCGAGATTGACATAGCCAGTTGGTACTTGGACCGCATCGTTATTTCTGTTGGTGCTAGGACGCCTATTTGTTACGGCGGTCTAATTACCCTCCTGGCTCCCTTTTGCGGAGTTGACCTCCCTGCTGGCTTGCTTCGACCACCGGGCCCCACTTCTCTTTCCATAGATGTTATTGCTCGGATGAGGATGCTTTGTCCTCATGGTCAGCACCACTGGGTGTGGCTGCACGGTCTCTTTGGTGCCGATTACATGGTTCTTCCAAGCCCCGCTCGGACACATATTGGACCCG
>JAULAV010006026.1:0-25000 GCA_030789695.1 Scilla litardierei
GGATAGATTGGAGAAGTATATCACCGAGCCACATGGAGCACCCTTTACATCTCGTCGATAAGCAATATGAGTGATTGGCAAGACCAATCTCAAGTCATGTATGTAGGAAGAGAGCATGGAGATGGGGCCTTGGAACAAGTGCAATATGTTACGGGGAACTCCGGATATTGGGCCAATCCGGCCGCAAGAAACCATCCGGGATTTTCATATGCAAACAATGATGGTGCTTTAAACCTGCCGCCACAATAACCTCCTCAAGCTCGGCCTTCACTACCACAACCTCAGTATCAACCGAGGGGGCCACCGCAACAAAATTCCCGCCTAGGCAACAAGCGGGACCGTATAGACCGCCCGGTTACAACCAAGGTTGGAGAGCTCACAACCCACCTCAAGCTCAACCACGATCGAACCACGAAGCTAGGGTGGAGGAATTCATGGTGGAGCAAAGAAAGATGAATGCTAGGTTGACGGCGGGACAAGATTCACTAAATAACGTCGTCGCTTAACTTGGAGAGCAACTTGCATTGCTAAACAAGAACACCCAACAATTGCCGGCTCAACCCGAGCCCAATCCACGGAGCAACACCGGACACATCAATGCGGTTGTGGCAGTTACAACAAGGGGCGGAAAGGATACCACTTCTGCTATGACCTAAAACAAGCAACCCGTGGTAGAGATCTTGGAAGAAAAAGAGCCGACGATTGAGGAGAAGAGCCAAAAGGATCCACTAGGAGGAGGAAATTCTAAAGTGGCGAAGCCTAATGACGAGCGCCGCTACATGCCACCGGTGCCATTTCCACAACATCTAGCTAGAGCCAAGATAGAGAAAAGGCTCGCCAAGTTCCTTGAATATTTGAGAGGAGTAAGCCTCAATATTCCATTGCTAGATGCTATGGTGGAGATCCCGTCGTATGCAAAGTTCTTGAAGGACTTGATATCGGAAAAGAAAAGGAAGGAGAAAATCATGCTTGCTGAACAAGGAACTTGGTTTACCCGAAAGGAAAAGGAGCCACGAAATTCAAGGATCCCGGGAGTTTCCGCATCCCTTGCACACTTGGAGGCATCCCGTTGCAAAAATCTTTAGTTGACTTGGGCGCGAGTGTGAGCCTAATGCCCCTTAGCATGTTCCGGAAATTGAACACAGGCACCGACTTGAAGCCGACCGACATGAGAATTCAACTTGCGGATGGTCGGATTACTAGGCCGGTAGGGATTGCAGAGAACATTCCACTTCAAGTTCCGGGAGGAATATGCCTACCTTGCGATTTCGTTATCATGGACATCAAGGAAGAGGGCGACACTTCACTTATACTTGGACGCACGTTCCTCGCCACCGCCGGTGTTATAGTCGATGTGCGGGAAGGAACTCTATCCTTGAATGTCGGGAACATCGAGGTCGAGCTTCACATACCCAAAGCCATGAAGCATATGCCCTATCACGAGGAGTTGGACTATGTGGATCTCCTCGATGAGGTGATCGAAGAAGCTATCCCCCACTCTATTAGCGCCCTCCATGACGATGGCCTTGAAGAAGGCCAACCCTCTAGCGAAGAAGAGAAGTTGGAGGACCCTCTAGATAGCTCCATGGTCGATGATGAAGGCAACGCTGATGTCGCAAGAATACGGGAGCTTTGCAAGCTCTCAACGGCCAAGAATCCAAAGAAAGCTCCACCGAATAGAAGATCGGTGTCACCGGCCAAGAAGAAGATAGGAACAAGCTCTAGCCTGGGGGACTTATCCCCCAACATTACCTATGATAAGGGGGTGCTGAGGAAGACAAATGATCATCACGACCCAAATCCAAGTGGCCTTCCCGGCAAATTTGACGGGCATATCTCGTATGCGCCCAACATCACGAGTTAAACGAATATCTAAAGGGGTTGAGCTCATGACCTTAAACGAGCGCTTGTCGGGAGGCAACCCGACGGTTTTTGCATTTTTTTATTTGATTTTCATTTTTGGTTTAGATTTTTATTAGTGTTTAGAGTCTAGTGTCTATGAAAATTGTGACAACGGGTCCTAATTTTCATGACAGGAGATGGAGAAAGAGAGATCACTCATATGGAGGATGACCGAGGTAAGGGAGAGCGCTCCAGGAACGTGCTCAGGCCTTGTGAGGAGGAAGAAACTGACTGGAAGAAGAAAAACAGAGATTGGAGCGAAAATGGAGAGCTGTTGCAGAAAACAACACGTCACTCGGCCGAGTAGTATCTGCCACTCGGCCAAGCAAAGACTCCACTCGGCCGAGTGGAACACCAATCAGAAAAGTTTCTGCAGACCAACTCTCTGTCACTTTCTGTAAGTTTTAGTCTTAATTTCCACTCAGACGAGTGACTTGTCACTCGGCCGAGTGAAACAGATACCCTCCCAGTTCTATAAAATTACTGAGTGGCAGAGCCACTCGGCCGAGTGGAGGAAACTCCACTTGGTCGAGTAAAGCAAAGCCACTCGGCCGAGTCGTAAGTGGTGAAGGATAATTTCAAATTTTTTCAGTTTACGCCACTCGGCCGAGTGGCGTTGTCACTCGGCCGAGTCGTAACAATCTTATATAAGCAGCAGCGGTGCGGTTTTCGAAACGCAAAATCCCCAAACCACGCCCGAGCTGCTGCTGCTTCATCTCCCCTCGCCCGCTGCGATCGACCCTCCCTCGCCTGAATCGACACCGACGCCGCCGACTCACCGCCGACGACGATCGCCGCCGCTGCCTTGCAGCCGCCCACCACCGACGCCGGCCTCCCTAGCTGCCGATCACCCATTTTTTGCCCCGAAATCCCCATTTCTCCTCATTTCTCTTGATTTGTACGCCCGTTACGCCCTAAATTCAAATTAATTTCCATATCTATCTATTATCCCTTATATCCCCCATACGTATTGGTTATTATTCACTGATTTTATCGTTTGCATTTCAGGCTAGCTTGGGGGAACTTTGGGGAGTTTTAGGACGTGTACGGAGCTTCACGGAGGAGGCATCTCTTCACACACACTGCTGATTGCTCTCGCGACGTGTTCTGGTATACTTGTTCCATTATTTTGCACATCGCATTACTTATTTGGTGGGCACGCTTCGCGGTACACATGCCGCCATGCCGTAGTTCACGCACGCGGGAGCCCGCTTTGAAGTGGAAGAAGACAGGTGATCATGGCTCCTCTTCTGCTAGGGCGGACTCCCCTCCACCTATCCCACCACCACCTACACAGCCGCTTCCTGCCAATCCCGTTCCACCACCCGCTCCCGCCGTCGGGCCGATGGGGATTACGTTTCAAAATGACGTACACCGCGCCAGATTCAAGCGTATCTGCCATCGCTCGATAGTACCCTCTAGGTTTGCACACCTAGCTGACCTAGACTGCCTAGGGGTATTAGAGGGGCTTCTCATGCTGTACGATAACGTGGGATGGCATGATTTTCTGTCGGTGTCGACAGATACTTACATCCATCTGACACTAGAGGTCCTTAGTTCCATTGACCTGACCCCTAGAGGATGCTCCTTCCGTTTGATGGATCGAGAGTGTGAGATCACTCTCGACATGCTTAGAGCATTTTTCCAGTGGCCCGCCATCCCTGACCCAGACCGTGCCTACGCTCCCACACACATCCCACCCCCGTCGTTCGACACCCCCACCTTCTGGACACAGATCACGGGATCCCCACTCGCCTTTGACCCTAGTAGGGCCAAAGCCTCAGCTATCCTCCACCCCTGCCTCCGCATTGCACAGCGCCTTATGGCGACTACTTTCCTTGCGAGGTACGAACCCGAGATGCTATCTACGCCAGAGCTCTACATGCTCTATGCGATGACACGCCCTAGGGTTCTAGATAGGGGTAGTGACGATTTGGTCCCCGCCGTCGAGATCGACATTGCCAGTTGGTTTTTGGACCACATTATCATTTCTGTCGGCACTCGTACGCCTATCTGTTACGGCGGTCTGATCACCCTCTTAGCCCTTATGACCGGCGTGGACCTACCTGACGACTTGCGTCGACCTCCAGGCCCCACTACACTTTATATAGATGTTATGGTCTGGATAAAGATGCTTCGTCCCAACGGTCGTTAGCATTGGGTGTGGTTGCACGGTCCCTTCAGCGCTGATTACATGGTTCTCCCGAGCCTCGCTTGGACACATATTGGACCGGCTCACGGGGACTGGATTCCAGCGATGGATCTCCTTATCCCTGCCGCCTACGTGCGTGAGCCCGAGGATGCTGAGCAGGCACCCCCTGCACCACATGTCGACCCCGTGATCCCTCAGCCTGCACCTGCACCGTCTGCACCTCCCGACACCTCTGTCCACATGTCTGTTAGTGTCGGGAGCACTTTAGCTGAGTCGTCCACCACCACCACCACTGCGCCTATTTCTTTCGAGCCCATAACCACACGGAGCCCCAAGCATCCACCCACCATTCTTGAGAGCGACGAGTCTTCCTTTACCGCTGCCGTGGAGACCCTCTCCCGATTGCTGTTCTCGACTCCTGGGGAGTCATCTTTTGTGCCCTACACGACCTCCCCAGTCGTCGACCTTTCGGTCTCCACCGCCCCTGTCTTTACCGAGAGCGTCGTGACATCTGTCCCCACGTCTGCGTCACTGACCTCTCCCACCGCCTCGTCGCCTATTTTCACTTCCACTTCTTCTTCTTCTTCTTCTTCTGCTTCCGCTTCAATATAGCCTGTGTCCCAGCCTCACACCGAGGCTGGGCATCACGTAGCGAGCACAGCACCACTCCCACCCTTCCTTGCTGCACCCATTCACTACACCACCCGCCAGAGACAGCCCTGCACTTCACCGGTTAGACCTGTGCGTCCCTCTGCTCCACCTCCCCCAGACACTCTTGTTCAGAGCATTCGTGCTCTTGAGGGGGCTGTTAGTGGACTTAGAGGGGACTTTAGGGCTCTCTCCGCCACGGTCAACACCGTGCAGACCCGCGTCGCCATCCTTCCCAGTATTCAGGTTTGCCTGAACCATATTCTGGCACGTCTGCCTCCACCATCGACACCCTCCCAGCAGTTACCATGCCCACCACCTCCGCCACAGGACGGTGATGGTGCACCACCACCACCCTAGGCACACACTGGATGTCTTCTAAATTTCTATTGTTTGCTGGTTGTTTTTGGAGCCTGATGACTTTTGCCCCCCTCCTCCACATACTATTTTGGTACCTATTTGGTCTTATCTTTTTATCTCTTTTTGGGAGTGAGGGAGAGTCTTTTTTTGGGGACACCTTTATCTGCATCATTCTGATCTCTGCATGCATCATTCACATTCACATCATATTTTCTTTTTCTTTTTCTTTCTTTTTCATCATGCATGCATCCTCACCCACCCCACCCATTTCACGTCTCTCGGTGTGCTACACTTCGCACATTGAGGACAATGTGCACTTTAGCTTGGGGGAGTGAGTTCTCACACTTTTTACTTTTTACCGCCCTTTGTTTTTGTTTTCTCACACTTTTTCCGCTTTTGCACTTATTTTCACCACTTTTTCATTTTTTCTTACAATGCATCACGTTTTCTTATTTTCTTTGTGTGCTGCATTGTACATAGTAGTTTATATTTTCTTTTATCTTTATTTCTTTCATCTTTTGCTAGAGATGACTTTTCTGTGAATGATGATGCGGCGTTAGCTTATCTCTGTATGCATGCTATTTTGTCATGTCATAGCTTTTGTTTCAGATATCATATGCTATGTCCTACTTTGCATTGGAAATAGTAACCCACTCTTTTTCTGTATGAATATGGATGAAATTCTGTTATTAGCTGATGTCTGATGATTCATATGTATGCTTTTCGTAGAAAACACCCCAAGCTTCACGCATTGATTGCTTATATCTGGAGTACTGCTTTCCTTTCTCATATCACTTCTTATTGCATGAATTGTACGCTTCACTTTCAGATTGATTGAATGTCTGCTAGGATGACATATCTGGACTAGTTTACTTTTTGAGATTAAACTGAGTAGATTACATTGCTCTGCTGAAAGTTGTCGTGCACGTCCTATAGAGTGAACCGATTGATACATTTATTTCTTTCTCCACATATCTTGAGCATTATTTCTCTACTTAAAATTCATTGTTGAATCTCCCTTTAGCAAGTCTATTATTGGCATTTCCCCCACTATTAATTTCCATGCTCCAATTCCCCAAAATCAAAAAATATATACCTGTATATCCTTCTCTCTTTTGATTTGGGATCGCTTATGTATATATGTTTATTCAAAAAAAAGAAGAGAAAAAAAAAATAAAAAGAAAAATTGAGAAAAAGAAAAGAAAAGAGAAAAGAAACTTTTAGATGATCCCATCGCACACTCTTTCTCTCTTTCTTCCCTCTTTCGTTTTTTTATTTTATTTATTTATTTTTATTTTTTGGAGCTTCAAAAGAAGTAGGGAATGTACATACTGATTTGTTTATGCCACCACGCTTATGGATAAGCTTGGGGGAGAGGATCCAATGATGTGTGAGAAAGTGACTACTTGACAGTGCATGACAACTAAGCTAAGTAATCTTCTATACTCGGTGAGATTGCTAAAGTTTTACGAAATCCAGAAATCGACGCTTAGCATGCACTGCATGAAAACCATACTTTTCTATTCTTACTACTCCATACTGTGTAATATCTCTTATACTCCTTATAGAAAGAATTCAATTGAAAAGTGTGTGATCTATGATTATGTATACTGCTTTAGATGCTTCAGACGATGTTAATCCTAGAATGATTCCATATTTCATGCTGTTTTGATATTCTTGGGTTTTCTATTTCGAATGCATCATTATACTATGATATCGGGATAAAAGTCTTTGGCATGTGTGCTATATTCGATGTATGCTATATGAGTAAGCAAAACCCACGTCCTGAGAAAAATGATCTAGCACCTCCTTCTTCGCTTTCTATTCTATTTTTTTTTCTTTCTTTTCTTTTTCCTTCTTTTCCATGGTTTTACCCGTCGGGTTTGCTTTTTACTCATCTTCCTCGAGGACGAGGAAGAGGTAAGCTTGGGGGATTTTGATCATTCCATATTTTACACCCTTTTTCTGCATGTTTGCATGCCACTTTGATCGCTCGTATCGCGTTTTCCACTATTATTCGACAATATTGCGATGCTTTTCACTATTTCTTGTTTTTGTCGTATTTCAGGAGATATGGAGCGATTTGGAGTGATTTTGAGATCAAGAGGATTTGCACCCACTCCGGAGTGTCACCCACAGCTCTTTTGAGGGCCATTCAGCGATGGAAGATGAGTGGAAGAAGAAGGAACTTCGTAGGAGCGACGGGGAGGAGAAACGAAGAAGATTGGGCATCTACAGCATGTCACTCGGCCGAGTAAAGCACTCACTCGGCCAAGCAAAGAAGCTCGCTCGGCCGACCAGACCGGACACGCACAACAGAAGAATATCAGCGTGCCCTCGGTCGAGTGACGATAGACCACTCGGCCGAGTATGGAGATCCCCTCGCCCGAGTGGCACGGAAAAATCCATCCAAAAAGAGGCCGACTTACTGGAATTCTACAGTCGACCTGAGAGTTCTGACTTGGCCGAGCATGGAATGCCCCTCAGCCGAGTGAGTAAAGCCACTCGGCCGAGTCACCTCCGAAGACAGACCCCCGAAAACCCCCGACTTACTGGAAATCTACAGTGTTTGTCACTCGGCCGAGTGACATTTGTCACTCGGCCGAGTGAGCCATTCCGCCTGCTACGTAAGTTGCGATTTCTGGGCTGCGCAGGGGCATTTTGGTCACGATTTTCTGGGCGATTTTGAAGGGTATTTAAACCCAGTTTTTGCCCTAGTTAGAGAGGACTTTTTAGAGCTTTTTGGCAGCCTTTTTGAGAGCTTTTTAGATCATTAGATTTAGCTTTTCTTTTGGAGATTAAAAGGCTACTTTTGTTGGATGCTATTGGATTCTCATTGGTTTGTCTATTCTCTTATCAAAAACCCTATTTTTATTAACAATTTCTCTATTGCAATGAATTGTGTTGATTTTATTATTGATTTTCCTAAGTATTGCATGATGATTAGTGAGTATTGCATCGTCTTAGGGCGTAGGGATGAACCCTATAGACCCTTTTCTAAATTGTGATGAATTGGAGAAATTCTTGCTAGAATTGATTAGGGTTAGGTTGGGATTGATTAATTACGGATAGCTAGGGATTTATATCGATTGGGATTTGCAAGAGATTGGGTCTCAATTGATAGGAAGCCCTAGAAATTCGATTTAGATTTACGATTGGACTTTTCTAGAATCGGTTTGCAAGAGATTAGACCAAAGCTAGGATTTTTAATCGTGTTTCTATACCAATATCCGTTTGCAAGAGATTGGGCGGGTAGGAACTATCTCAACTTAGGTCGTAGCTCGAGTTTGCACGAGAGTGGGTTCGAGATACGATTGAACGATGATGTCGTTCTTCACGCTAACGGTTTAGGTTAGTGTTTGCAAGAGATTGGGCCCTACCCTAGGTTTTCTATAGACCGGCAATAGCGCGAGAGCGTGAGCTTGGTTCTACATTTAGTTGTGACTAGTTCACCTAAAATTCAAGTCTAGCAATGATGAAACCTATGAATCACAACGATGAGATACGGTCCGTAGCGGGGATCCCCTATCCCTAGGCGCTTTATTTTATTGATATTTCTATCGACATTTGAACGATTGTGACTATTTTACCCCAAATTATTCTCGACCATTATGATAGCTAGGTGATTGGAAGGAGACACGGTCATTAGTCCTCCCTGAGTTCGATACCCGCTCGCCGCTACACCGTGTGCTTGCCGTAAGACTACGAGTCGCTTGTCCCGGGTGTGTATCCGGGGCGTGAACAGTGTTCTAAGGGGCCGATGACACCCTTCTTTGCAAAGGCTTTTATTCCAAGCTCCGGAGAGCAGCACGGAGTTGGTACCATGGTCTTCCCAACCGTTCCATTGATAGCTTCGAAGACCTCTCTCAGCAATTCTGTAAACAATTCATGGTCGAGCGTCAGGTAAAGCCGGATTCAGAACTCCTGTTCAATGTGGTGCAGGGTCCCGGCGAAATCCTTAGGCACTACATGCGTCGCTTCAACGCGGAGCGACTGAATGTGGAGAGCTGTCCGAGTTGGTCGTCAAGACGGCCTAAAGAAAGGGCTCCGACATATGGGCCTGAGAAAATCGCAGCATAATGATCCTCTGAAAGACCTCGCCGGCGTCATCACCAGGGAAGAGCGCTACATGCTGACAGAGGAGGCGTTGGCAGTGGACGACAAAGGCCGCTTGCTGGGAGCGAGGCGGGGAATCAAGCGTGACGAGAGCGAGCGTCGCGGACCTGACGAGCATCGACAGGAGAAAAGGGCCAAGGAAAAGCAGTGCATGGAGGAGCCGCGACCCTCCAAGCTAAACGCCGCCCTGGACGTCATCCTCGCGCACAACCAAAAGGAGGGGCACTTTAACAGGCCGCCTCCGAGGATGAAGAGGGGTGGAAAGGACGAGGAGAAGTATTGCAAGTATCACAAGGACAACGGTCATGACACTGACGACTGCTGGCACCTAAAGAAGGATATAGAGAAGCAGTTCAGCCTGGGGCACATGAAGAACTTCACCGACGACTCAGCCCCCACCCTCGGGAAAGAGACATCCAAGCAATCAGACAAGGGGAAGAAGGTGAATGTGGTCCAGACAGCCATGCGCATCATCGAGTGAGCTGTCGAGACGACCAACAGCCACCTCGCCTGGGCAAGGCTAGCTTGCCCTCGCCATCTCCATATTTTGTTTTCCTCCACATGTATACCCGGGTTCGAGGAATGGAAAGAACCGTGTTAGTACATGTTTATGGGTGTTTTCTCACCGCTGACTCATTGACCCACAACAAGACGGTCAACGAGGTCAAGAGACCGGTTGGGATCCCTTGGTTACGCCGAGCGCGCGTGCCCTTGATGTAGATAGGCGATTGATCCGTGGCTAAGCAGACGCTTCGGGAGATCGTCGGTCTTCGGTCGGCGTGGAAACGAGGGGAAACCTTGGTTCCAGGTCGGGAGCTCGGCCTCGGCTGGACGAGCGTCAAGGGGATGCCTCGGTGCCTTGAATGCTCCTTGGTCTTGATTGGCGACGGCTCCCGCTAGCGGAGAGCGGGTCTGTTCCTTGCCAAGTCGCAGCCTCGACGCCTCGGTTCAGCTCCTTCCTGGACAGACGAGAAAACTCGTCAGGGAGGCCAGACCTTGGTTCCGGCCAAGTCCCCTCCGATGCCTAAGTCAGAACGGATCTATGTGATGCTCGACGGGATCGGTATGGCTTAAGAGAAAGCCAGCACACGTATCCTCGGACCGAGCTGTGGCAGAGGAGATAAATAGGGAAAAGCAAGGTCTAGTTAATGGAATACCTCAGTTGTAGATGCCAAGGATTCGATCCTTTTCTCGGTTGCCCCTGTCATCCCTTTATAGGGTTTGGCCCACGTTTGTCCCACATCCACATCCTCTGACTGCCTCCCCTCACGTCCCTGTGATCCGCCTCCATCAAGGTGCCTGCGTGTGTTGTGGGGAGGGTTGATTAATGGGCTCCTTAATGGTCATTAAGGAGCCGTGTTTTCGGGAGGACGGTTATCTCCAGAGAGCGTGAGCTAATCGTGCGTCTTCCAGGCCAGGGCCGGTCTGACTTTCAGTTCATCTGTGGGCCTTATCAAGCGGGCCTAAACACATTCGTGGGCCTCCCATTCTAGGCTTGGGCTTGGATCTCTGGTTCTCGGGCTTCTCCGATACAGTCGTATCAATTGCCCCCATCGTCCGAGTCGTTCGGAGTCTGCCAGTTTGGCTTGGGCGATGCGACTCTTGAGGATTTTGACAGGCACGTCAGTCGAGGCCAGTCCATTAAATGGAGATCATTATGACGCGGCCCGTTTGAACTTCACTTGGTGCGCGATTCGAAGTGCCGTCGACCTCCAGATGCTGCCACGTGCTCCCTTGCGTTCGTCTCCGCAGTGCGATGAATAGTTTCGGAGGGGACGATATAAAAGGAGGCTGTTGTCCATTGGACGAGGGTTTTGCTTTTCCAATCGTCATCCCCCCTTTCTTTCTCTCTTCGCCAAACCGGGTCCAGTTCAAGCTCCGCCTCATGTCGTACTCTTTTGCCGCCGTTTCGGGTCGTCCGAAAGATGTCGCTGATCCCGGTCTGACCTGTGGGTCCGACCTGCGGATCCGCCACAGTGGTGCACCGTCATGGGGGAGTGCTTTCTGGAGTGCCTCCCGAGGCACTGGAGCGGTCCTCGTCTGTTTGTGCCACCTCAATCGGGGGTCTGCGTACCGACTATCTTCTTCCTATATGCTCCGCCCGGGCTCCCAGATCTGCTTCTGGTCCTCAGGAAATCAGGGAGTATGTATAGAGCTTTCGGTTTGGGCTTCGGTTCCCTCTCCACCCCTTCATTACTGAGTTTCTACGAGCTCATAGGGTGGCCTTATGCCAATTCTGCCCCAACGCCATTGGGTGCATTGTTGGGTTTGTCGTTCTCTGCGTGTTGAAGGGGGTCGATCCGTCTCTCCGACTCTTCGCCCAATTCTACCGTCTGAGTCACCATCAGTCGGGGGCCTAGCTCTACATCAGTGCTCGGCCGAAGAAGATCCTGGTGCTGGGACTGCCGAGCTCTTTGAAGCATTGGAAGGGGGAATACGTCTTCGTCAGCTTCCCGTTGGAGGTGGATTTTCCAGCTGGGGGGCCGTAAGTACGCTGGTTCTCGAGCTGGGCAATCCAACTGACGCCGAACTCGAGGTGGTTGACACTTTGTTGGCGGTCCCGGTAAGGGATCGGATGGTTTATGTTCTCTTCTCAGACCTTAATCTGCGGAAGACCGTGCGGCCCGTCGGTGAGTTTTGTTGAAACCCGACGCTCGGAGGGGTAGTTGTCCAAAGCTCATCCGGCTGGTTCTAATCCCTCCTTCTTCCTTCCCGTGCAGGTGGGTTTGCCCAAGGTTCTTCCCCAGCCTCTCCCTTGGTCACGGTCACGGATCCCAACCTATGGAGAAGGGATCACGTATTGGAGGTTCGAAAGAAACAACGGGCCGGGCCTTCTGGGGTTGGTTCCAAGAGAGCAAGGGGACAAGTTCCGCCCTCCCCCTTGGTGGATACCCCAAAGAGGGCCCGTGCCCAAGCCACGGAGGTTGGCGTTCCTCTGTCCGAGGGTCGGGATAAGATCTCCTCCGCCGGGCCTCTTGGCCCTGGGCCGGGCCCTCGCCGTCGTCGCTGGGCCCTCTCCCCGAGGTTTATGAGCGGTACCTGGGAGCGTTCCACTCGGTTCCGGTCGATCTTCCTCAGTCAGGCGAGGGTTTACTCCGCCCTCGCTTCCCCGTGGGCTAAAGAAGTCGGTTTTTTCTGACTGCGAGGTGGCGGCTCGGTTGGCCGATAACTGCTGCCTCCCTTCGGACCAATCTGTGTTGGATGGGGTAAAAGGTGATCACCTGGCTGCCTTCATGGTTCAGGCTGGTCAGCAGGTGAGGACTCTCGCAGACTTTGTTCCTAGTAGCGGTCTTCGTCTGATTCCAGTCTCTTGGTGCAGCTATCCTCGGTTGGGCTCTCGATGAGGCGCCAATTCGCGGCTCTCTCGCAGGCCAAGGTTGACTCGGTGCGGAAGCCTGAGACCGAGGGGGAAGAAGGAGAGGCGAGCCAATTAGCTGAGGCACGCGTCAAGTCCCTGGAGGTTCAGGTGGCCGAGCTCTCTGCTGCCTTGGAGAAGTCAGGCCTGGAGAAGGCCCTGGCCTTGGTTGAGAAGGTAAAGGCCGGGGATCGGATTGCCGAGCTTATGGAGGCCGTCGAAGCAGCTGCCGAAGCCGGCGCGAGTTCTGATCTGGTAGTTGCGATCGACACTGTTGAGCTCACTGGCCTCCTGGAAGCGGCCGAGGAGAGAGAGAAGGCTCTACCGGCAAGGCTCATACGAGCTCCAAAGAGAACGAGAAGGAGCGAGCTGAGCATCAACGTCAGTTCACCGTCCTCGAGGATCGGATACGAGAGCTGGAAGCGATGGATCCTGATCGGATTGCCCAGGACACCGTGGATGAGTATGCCACGTCTTTTGTGTCTAAGGCCATGTTCGACGTGTTCGAAAGGGGATTCGCCCGCTGCAAGTCCGAGATCCAGAAAAGATTTCCGCTCTCAGGGGTCAACTTTGAGGAGCTCCAGTCGTATTTTGAAGACGAGGAGAAGGTGCAGCATGGACCTTCTGAGCAGCCAGCCAGCGGTCCTGAAGGGGCTCTGGGCGTAGAAGAGGGAGCGGGGACTTAATCCCTTAGCCTTATTGTTCTTTGCAAACTCGCGCTCAGCTTTTCGTGTAACGCATCCCCCCTTTTTGTTTAGGAAATGAAGTTCCATTTTTTGCTTGTGTCTGCTCGTCTTTTTCCTCTGAGAGTGCCCTGTTTTGGGTCCTTTTGGCGATTGGTTAGCCAGCCTGCTGGGGGAGTTGCCTCCAGCCTTACGGTGGGTTGGGTTGGTCAGCCAGCTGGGGGAAGCTATCCCTCAGGCTTACAGCCGATCGATACGCCGACACGCTAGGGGAGTTGCCCCCAGCCTTACAGTCGGTTAGGTCGATCAGTCTGCTAGGGGTGCGACCCCAAGCCTTATAACTGATCGTTGGGATCACCCGCTGGGGGAGTTGCCCCAGCCTTACGGTCGACCCCTTGACCGGCCCTCTGGGGGAGTTGCCCCCAGCCTTACAGCCGGCCCTATGGCCAACCTACTGGGGGAGTTTCCCCAGCCTTATGGTCGACCAGTCACCCGACCTGCTGGGGGAGTTGCCCTCAGCCTTATGGTCGGTTGGTGTCGTTCAGCCTGCTGGGAGGCTACTCCCAGTCTGACGATTGAACAACGGACCGACCCCCTGGGGGAGTTGCCCCAGCATTACGATCGATCCCTCTAACTGGCTGGCCGGGGGGTACCCCCAACATGCCAGTCGGTTGTGCAGTCGACCCGCTAGGGGTTTGTTCCATAGACTTGTGGTCTATTGTCGGGACGTTCATCCAGTGAGGTTTCCCTCATCCCGAATGAGTTTCTTGAGGGAATAAGGATGAGAGTGAGTAGTTCCTTTTTCAACACTTTTTATTCGGAAGGAGGGAAGGATGAGATACATTTGCGGATGATCTCACTGGTAGTACTTGCGCATGTGCTCAGTGTTCCAGGTGTGGGTAAGGACCTTCCCCTCTAAATTAGCTAGCCGGTAGGTTGCGGGTCCGAGGACTTCGATGACCTTGTAGGGGCCTTCCCACTTAGCCGCTAGCTTCCCTTTGCGGGTGGTCTCCCGGCTGAAGGCCGCCTTTCTGAGGACCAGATCCCCTTGGCGGAAGCTCTTCCCCCTAACCCGGGAGTTGTAGTAGCGGGCTACCTTCTGCTTCTGTCGGATGATGGTGGCCAAGGCATGCTCCCGTCGCTTGCCCAGGAGCTCCAGGCCGAGCTCCAAGCCTTTCGTGTTCCTCTCCTCATCGAAGTGCTTTATGTGGAGGGACTCCTCACCCACCTCAACCAGCACCGCCGCTTCGGTGCCATATGCGAGCATGAAAGGGGTTTCGCCAGTGGCTTGTTTATGAGTCGTCCTGTATGACCAGAGTATCCCCGGGAGTTCCTCCGGCCATCTCCCTTCAGCGTCTTCCACCTTCTTGTGGGGGGCATAATGATGCACTTGTTGGCAGCCTCTCCCATTAGTCTGGGGGTGTGCCACCGAGGCAAAAATGAGTTTGATCTTCCACTCAGCGTAGAAGTCCTTGAACCCAGCAGAGTCAAATTGTTTCCCATTGTCCGTGACGATGGCTCGAGGGATCCCAAACCTGGAGATGATGAAGTTCCACACGAAGCTCTTCGCCTTCTTCCAAGTGATGGAGGCAAGGGGTACTGCCTCAATCCACTTGGTGAAGTAGTCCACCGCCACGATCAAGTACTTCCTCTGCCCCCGTCCCGAAGTGAAATGTCCGAGGATGTCGAGCCCACATTTCGCGAAAGGCACGGGACTAACTATCAGAACGAGTTTCGATGGGGGAGATGAGCCGAGTTTGGCGAACCTCTGGCACTCCTGGCACCTTCGGACGTATCCAGTAGTGTCGTTGACCAAGGTTGGCCAGTAATACCCTTGCCTCAGGATTTTCTGGGCAATCGTCTTGCCCCCCTGGTGGTTCCTACAGATCCCCTCGTGTACCTCCCGGATGACGTAGTCTGCCTCCCGAGGTCCGAGGCGCTTGAGGTAGGGAAGGATGTCTATTCTCGTCTAGCGTCTTTTATACAGTGCCCCTTCATGGATCACGTAGCGGAGTGCCTTTCGTTCTAGGGACCGACGCTCGTCCAGGTCCGTTGGCACTTCCCCACTGGAGAGGTACCGAACGATCGGATCCATCCAAGTAGGGTCCTCGTCGATGACCATTACCACCTTCTCCTCCGTACTGGGGGACTGGAGGTTCTCCACATACATGGTGCGACCCAACTCGGACGAGGAGGAGGCCAGCTTGGATAGGGCGTCTACGCGGGCGTTCTCCGACCACGGGAGGAGAAGGGTCTCAGCTCGCTTGAATTTGGACAGCTCAGTTTTGGCCGAGGCAAGGTAGTTCTGCATCGCCTCTTCGTGCGCCTTGTAATTCCCCTGCAACTGGTTGATGACGAGTTCGAATCGCTGAGGAGGCGTACAGATCCGGCTCCGAGTTCTCTGGCCAGCTTCAAACCGTTTATTGCGGCTTCATACTCGGCCACGTTGTTAGTGGCCGGAAACTTGAACCGAAGCGCATACTCGACGACGCTCCCCTCAGGAGATCGAATCACAATCCTGGCTCCACTCCTAGCCCGGGTTGCTGATCCGTCTACATGGACTACCCATGTATCCTGGTCCCTTGGGTGGCTAGTAAGAATGATGTCAGTCGAAATGAAAGACGAGGGTTGGGGAGTTACCGCAGCCGATCCTTCTTCCTCAGAGGGGTATCCTCCTTCTATAGTGCATTCGACGATGAAGTCTGCCCGGGCCTGCCTTTTTATGGCCGAGCGCGGCTTAAATCGAAGATCGAACTTGCTCAGTTCCACTCCCCAGTTCAACATCCTCCACATCCGGTCGAATCTCTTGAGGTTCCGTTCGAGTTGGGAATCAGTAAGGACTAGTATCGTGTGGGCTTGAAAGTAGGGTCGGAGTCATCGAGCCGAGAGCACGAGGGCATACGCCAGCTTCTCCATAGGAGTGTACCACCCCTCCACGTCATTCAAGACTCGGCTGGTATAATACACTGGCCTCTGCACTCCATTATCCTCACTGATCAGCACCGAGCTCACTGCCTCCCCTGTGCACGCTAGGTAGAGGCTCAGCGACTCTCCTTCTCGTGGTTTGGAGAGGAGCAGTGGACTACGAAGGTATTCCTTGAGTTCAGCGAATGCCCGGGCCCAGTCCTCATTCCATGGTACCGTCTTCCTTTTGTCGGCGGGCTCAGCGATTGCTTTTCTCAGGGTCTTGAAGAATGGAAGGGACCTTTCCGCCGACTTGGATAAGAAACACCCCAGAGCGGCGATGCGTCCATTCAACCTCTGCAGCTCTTTGATTGTCGTCGGTTCCCGCATATTGATCAATGCCTCGATCTTATCAGGGTTAGCCTCAATGTCGTGATTAGTGATCATGAACCCCAAGAACTTGCCGGATCTTACCCCAAATGTGCATTTCGTGGGATTGAGCCGGATGTTATGCTTTCGTGGTCGCTCAAAGGTTTCCCTGAGGTCGGCGACGTGATCTTTTGGCCCCTTCGATTTGACCAACATGTCGTCGACGTAGACCTCCAGGTTCCTCCATATCTGGGAGTCGAACACCTTGTTGACCATTCTCTGGTAGGTTGCCCCCGCATTCTTCAAGCCGAATGGCATCTTCTTGTAGCAGAAGGTCCCCCAGTCTGTTGTGAAGGATGTCTTCTCTTCATCCTGAGGGTCCATCTGGACCTGATTGTACCCAAGGTAGGCGTCCATGAAGCTGAGCATCTCGTATCCAGAGGCGTTTTCCACAAGGTGGTCGATGCGGGGCAGTGGGTAGCTGTCCTTGGGGCAAGCCTTGTTGAGGTCGCTGAAATCCACCCACATTCGCCACTTCCCGCTGGGCTTTTTGACCATCACGACGTTGGACAGCCACTTCGGGTACCAGACTTCCCGGATGAAGCTGGCGTCGAGAAGGCGTTCCACTTTCTCGGATGCTGCCTTCCTCTTCTCGCCACCCAAGTTCTGCTTCTTCTGCTTGACTGGCTTGAAATTGGGGTCGGCGTTCAGCTAGTGCATAATCACCCAGGGGTCCACGCCGGGCATGTCGTCGGGTGACCATGTGAAGACGTCAATATTGGCCTCCAAGCACTCAATTAGCTCGCTTCTCAAGCCAGGGCTCAGTCTGGATCCGATGGAGACGAATCTCCCTTCGACATCCATGACTGGGATCAGCTCCGGCTCCTCCCCCAGAGATAGCCTTGGTCTGTACCTCAAGTCAAGTGAGGCCATCGGATCATCAGGCCGCCCGACAGGTTCCCCGTCGGCTAGTTGGTAGCAGATCTTCGGCTTCCTAGCGTCGCCCTCAACCTGTTCGAACCCCCTCAGGGTCTGAAACCTGATCATCCAATGGAGGGTCAAGACCACCGTACCGACAGCGTTGAGGAGCGGGCGGCCAATGATCCCATTGTACGCTGATCCGATCCTCAGTGCCACGAACTCTATCGTCATGGTCATCGAGTCGGTCGGCCTTCCGAGCGTGACAGGGAGGCAGATCGCCCCGACGATGGGCGCGGAGTGTCCCGTGAAGCCTATCACGGGCCCCGAGCTCGGCTCCAGGTCTTCGTCCCGTAACCCCATCCTCTCCAGAGTCGACATGAAAAGGATGTCGCACGAGCTGCCAGTATCGACTAGCAGTCGCCTTACCATGGATGTGTCGATGACAGCAGAAACTACGAGGCTTCGTCTGACCGCGGTTTCTCCCTCGCGGCACCCCCCTGTCGACTAGGAGGGGTGAGGAAGGGTTTCCAGCCTCCGCATCGTAGTCCCATGTGCGGTCGGGCCGGGGCCTGTCCAGGCCCCCGGTTTGGGACATGCGCCGAGTAGTCATGGTTCCTTCCCGTCGACCGCGATACGGCCCAGGTGCCGACCTCGGGGTCGTGGCCTTCCTTTACCGCGGAGGGCGAGGCCGCGTCATTTGTTAGTGTGGTTGCTTTACGTGGGTGTTAGCTCGTTCCCACAGACGGCGTCAGATGTTTACGGGTGTTTTCTCACCGCTGACTCGTTGACCCACAACTAGATGGTCAATGTGGTCAAGAGACCGGTTGGAATCCCTTGGTTACGCCGAGCGCACGTGCCCTCGACGTAGATAGGCTATTGATCCACGACAGAGCAGATGCTTCGTGAGAGCGTCATTCTTCGGTCGATGTGGAGATGAGGGGAAGCCTCGGTTCCAGGTCGGGTGCTTAGCCTCGGCTGGATGATTGTCGAGGGGATGCCTCGACGCCTTGAATGCTCCTTGGTCTTGATTGGCGACGGCTCTCGCTAGCGGCGACGGGTCCGTTCCTTGCCGAGTCGTAGCCGCGGTGCCTCGGTTCAGCTCCTTCCTGGACAGACGAGGAAACTCGTCAGGGGGGCCGGACCTTGGTTCCGGCCAAGTCCCCTCCAATGCCTAAGTCAGAACGGATATATATAATGCTCGACGGGATCGGTACGTCTTAAGAAGAAGCCAGCACACGTATCCTCGGACCGAGCTATGGCAGAGGAGATAAATGGGGAAAAGCAAGGTCTAGTTAATGGAATACCTTAGTTGTAGGTGCCAAGGATTCAATCCTCTTCTCGGTTGCCCCTGTCATCCCTTTATAGGGTTTGGCCCACGTTTGTCCCCCATCCACGTCCTCTGACCTCCTCCCCTCATGTCCCTGCGATCCGCCTCCATCAAGGCGCCTGCGTGTGTCGTAGGGAGGGTCGATTAATGGGATCCTTAATGGTCATTAAGGAGCCGCATTTTCAGGGGGCGGTTATCTCCGGAGAGCGTGAGCTAATCGTGCATCTTCCAGGCCGGGGCCGGTCTAACTTTCAGTTCAACCGTGGGCCTTGTCAGGCGGGCCTAAACCCATTCGTGGACCTTCCATTCTAGGCTTGGGCTTGGGTCTCTGGTTCTCGGGCTTCTCCAATACAGTCGTATCAGTACAGATCTTTATCTCTCTCTTTAGATTGGCTGAGTGATCGATTGCAGGACAGGCAAGATGTCACCTTCCAGGGGAGAGCAACGAAACGACCGTCTGTAAGGCTGGGGGCAACTCCCCCAGCAGGCCGCTCACCAAGCCCATTCATAAGGCTGGGGGCAACTCCTCCAGCAGACGGGAACGTCGACTGGTCATAAGCCGAGGGGTAGCTCCCCCGCTGACTAGTCGACCCGACCGACCGTAAGGCTGGGGGCAACTCCTCCAGCAGGCCAATCGCCGAGCCCATCCATAAGGCTGGGGGCAACTCCCCCAGCAGACTGGAATGTCGACTGGTCATAAGCCGAGGGGTAGCTCCCTGCTGACCAGTCGACCCGACCGACCGTAAGGCTGAGGGCAACTCCCCCAGCAGGCCGATCGCCGAGCCCGTCCGTAAGGCTGGGGGCAACTCCCCTAGCAGATGGGAACTTAGACTGGTCATAAGCCGAGGGTTAGCTCCCCCCGCGAACCAGTCGACCCGACCGACCGTAAGGCTAGGGGCAACTCCCCCAGCAGGCCGATCGCCGAGCCCGTCCGTAAGGCTGGGGGCAACTCCCCCAGCAGGTGGGAACGTCGATTAGTCATAAGCCGACGGGTAGCTCCCCCGCTGACCAATCGACCCAACCGACCGTAAGGCTGGGGGCAACTCCCCCAGCAGGCAAGACCATCAGTTGGTCATAAGCCGAGGGATAGCTTCCCCCGCAGACTAGCCGACTAGATCAACCGTAAGGCTGGGGACAACTCCCCCGGCAGGTCTGAGTATAAGCCCGGGGACAGCACCCCCTGCAGTTCAAACGGGCCGCGTTATAATGACCTCCATTTAATAGATTGGCCTTGACTGACGCGCCTGACAAAATCCCCAAGAGTCACATCGCCCGAACCGAACCGACAGAATCCAAACGGCTCGGACGATGGGGGCAATTGATACGACTATTTTGGAGAAGCCCAAGAACCAGAGACCCATGCCCAAGACTAGAGCGGGAGGCCCACGAATGGGTTTAGGCCCACCCGACGAGGCCCACGGATGGACCCAAAGTCAGACCGACCCCGGCCTGGAGGACGCACGATCAGCTCGCGCTCTCCAGAGATAACCATCCCCCTAAAAAGCGTGGCACCTTAATGACCATTTAGGGGCCCATTAAACGACTCTCCCCACGACGCACGTAGGCGCCTTGATGGAGGCGGATCACGGGGACGTGAGGGGAGGCGGTCAGGGGACGTGGATTGGAGGTAATCGTGGGCCAAACCCTATAAAGGGATGGCAGGGACAACCGGGAGAGGGATCGAATCCTTGGCACCTACAACTAAGGTATTCCATTAACTAGACCTTGCTTTTCCCCGTTTATCTCCTCTGCCAGAGCTCGGTCCGAGGATACGTGTGTTGGCTTCCTTCCAAGTCGTACAGATCCCGTTGAGCATCACACAGATCCGTTCTGACTTAGACATTGGAGGGGACTTGGCCGGAACCAAGGTCCGACCCCCCTGGCGAGTTTCCTCGTCTGTTCAGGAAGGAGCTGAACCGAGGCACCGAGGCTACGACTCGGCAAGGAACGGACCCGCTCGCCACTAGCGGGAGCAGTCGCCAATCAAGACCAATGAGCATTTGAGGCGTCGAGGCTTCCCCTCGACGCTCGTCCAGCCGAGGCCGAGCACCCGACCTGGAACCGAGGCTTCCCCTCGTCTCCACGCCGACCGAAGACCGACGCTCTCCTGAAGCTTCTGTTCAGCCGCGAATCAATCGCCTATCTATATCGAGGGCACGCGCGTTCGGCGTAACCAAGGGATCCCAACCGGTCTCTTGACCACGTTGACCGTCTAGTTGTGGGTCAACGAGTCAGCGGTGAGAAAACACCCGTAAACAGGTAGTATGAAAGTTCTTGTTGTAAATTTAATTGGTTATTTTGTCTCATTCCATGTTAATTAGGCCATGTCAAAATAATGAGTAGTTAATTGAATGGTATACTAAATTTTCCTAGTATAAGGATATGCTATTGTTTTGCTAATGAGTAGTAGGTTAAGGCTCATGCAATGTATATATGCTTAAGGCTATGCAAGTGAATTAATTTCATGCTAATTTTGACCATGTAAAAATTTACTTCTTAGTTAGGTTAATATGCTAGAATATTAACAATCTACATGTTATGTTAGTTATAAAAGTTGTGTCAAGTGCCATGTTAATATGTTATAATTACTATTAGGTTAGTATGTGGCTTTATACATGCAAGTATGTTATTAGATTATTACATGTCCATACACTAGTATTTGGCAAGTTAGTATGCAAGATGGGTTAATTGTCATTACAAGTCATTTTAGTAGCATGTAGCCACTAGTATGAAATATTGATTTCATGTTCATGTTTATTGTTTTTCTTGTTGGTCTATGGCAATATTGAAGTATTAATATTATCATGATAATGGTTACATGTTAGTAACTTGTTATGTTAACATTTACTTTGTCATGTCATACTCCTTGATGTGTAGTACATTTTAGTACCATGCTTATGTTTCAAGTCTTGATGAATATGTTTCATATTGAAGAGTGTGTTTCATATTAAATAATGATGGAATCATGTGTTAAATATGTAATTGGAAACATGTGTGGTTATGATAAATGTTGATGGGATGTTCGTAGTTAGAAAACACGACATCAGCAAATTGATGAAAATGAATGAGGAATGTGAAAGCGGTAAAGAGATCGCGAATAATATATGAAACAATGAAAATGTCCATAAATTGAGACTGAGAAATTGGAGTGTAACAACCTGGAAATCTCGGTCTACCTTAAGGTAGGTCAGATTCCAGATTTTGGGTTTGGGGGAAACGCGGGTAAATTTTAGGAG
Source organism: Scilla litardierei (assembly GCA_030789695.1). Taxonomy (NCBI): domain Eukaryota; kingdom Viridiplantae; phylum Streptophyta; class Magnoliopsida; order Asparagales; family Asparagaceae; genus Scilla; species Scilla litardierei. Next base: position 21,974 of record JAULAV010006026.1, read on the forward strand.
TTAAGGAGCGGACATATGATAGATTCTCACTCGCTTGTCACTCCCGTAAGGGGGAGTTGACCAGATTAGAGAGGCCGGTGGTGTACACGAGATGCACCATACGGTAATTGTTGGTTTTCTCTGTTTGTCCGATAAAAACCGAGATTTGTCTCACTCCCGTACCTTGCCCCGTTCAGGTAGGGAGTTACGAGAGGCCCCTCCAGTGTCTGTGTCGCTGGTTGAGGCACCACTTTTCACCCACCCTGGGTGAAGTCCGGCTCCTTAGCATCATGTGATTTACTCGGGTTTCCAAATCATCACTAAACATCTAATTTTAACTAACTTAACCTGTAATTCCCATTCTGAGTCACTTTTGCTTTCAGCACTGGTGTATTATTTATTTAAACTTTGTATTAGTTCTTTGGTTGTTGTGACACCTGTAGATAGATGGTTAGAAGGACCAGTTCTAAAACTGGATCCTACTAGCGATGTTAGGAGTTCCTACTGGATCACGCGTTGATGTGCCCCTTGTTGTTTCAGGTGTGGGACCAGAGTAGCCCATGCGGGTCCCGAGGACAGAGACCGATACCAATTCAGAGGTAGAGCCTGTGGGCGATTTTGTCCAGTTTGGACTTCCCTGGGCTAGACTAGTGGGTGGGTTGTACCGGGTGTGGACACTTTTTGTTCTTTTTGGGTTGGGGTTTCTCTTTTTGTTGTACCCCCACTTTTGTACCCCCTTTGTACATCTGATGTTTGTATAAGTACTCTTTTAATATATGTAATGTACAGGTTAATTATGCTTTGTTTTCAGTACTGCGAATTTTAAATTCTGTTGGAGCACTTTACTTTTCTTTAGTTGTATTATTCCATTGCTATTGCAATGGCCTGCTTATTTAATTAATTTAACCACAATAATGCCTAGTAGTATTTACATATAAGGTCTTGAAGCCCAGAGTCTGAATACTACGGTGGCCTAGTCAGCTACGTATCTCCGTATTTGGGAGAGCAGGGCGTAACAGGGGTGAATAGGGTGTATGACACTGGTGAATAGGGTGTATGTCACAAATAAAAATACACAAAATCAGAGATACGCAAAGCACAGATTTTTAACGGAGTGGCTCCCTACCTAGGCTCTCTGCCTCTGCTTTGACCTCTCCACGAGAATTTAAAAAACATTTATAACCAAAAAGGAAAACTTGATCACCCTTGCGCGTGGCGATCGAATCATACAAGATATCGTTCAAGGAATTTAACGCTCAAAAATAGCTTCTGAGTGAAGCTATTCTAAAATACAATCTCACACCAAAAATAATTTCACTGATCAAATATAGCGAATAAACTCAGAAAAATATCACTGTCGTGTAGATCGTGGCGAGATGATCGCGTAGGCACAAACTATGCTTAAATCCGACATCTGTGATGGAAATTGAATTCCACCCCAAGTATTTTGATGATGAGCACACCAAATGAAGCTTAGTGGACTAACTACATTACAATTAAGTGTGCAGGATATGCGACAAATGAAAAGCTTTGCTCATACTCAAAGAAGCGCAATCTACGCCCAAAGACAAGGACGAACGTGGCTAAGATCAAATGATGAAGCTCAAATAGAACAAGAAGCTCAAGTGAAGCTCACATCTACTCCATCAAATTAATCAAGCTTTCGAAGACGTGTCCTAATCTATAGTGAGTGTGTTGTGTCTTTTTAGGGTATTGTTAAAGCCAAATCATATAGACAATCACACACACACAAACGATTTTTAAATGTTTTGAATATATTTTAAATCATCTTCAAAAATGATTTTGAGAGCTTTCTCTAGTCTCTTTATAAATTCTGTAGTGAAACTCCACACACCCTGGAGTTAGCTACTTGTTTGACTAGTTGTGTCGCAGGAAAAACTCCTCTGGGAGTCGACTACCAGCTCAAAATCAAGATTTCTTGAAACACACTGGGAGTCGAATACCACTCCTAGGGAGTCGACTACCAGCTGTCGAAGTTTGACGTTTTGACTTGAATTTTGAAATATCGTTGAGCGATTTTCTCCTATGATTTTTGGGACAAAAGTCAAAGCAATTTGAAGTTCGAATTCTTAGATTTCTCCTATAAATAGAGGACCATTTTCATTGAGAAAATTACAACAACTATTGAATTCAAATTCTCTCGTGCAAATGCTCTAAAGTTCTAAGCTCTCATTCTCTCTCTAGCCAATTCTGTTTTATTTGTGATCTTGCAATTTCTGTTATTATTTTTAAAGATCATAATCTCGTTTTATTGGCTAACTATTTTTCAAATATGTATTACTTTTCTCTTAATTTTTGTTTAAATGATTTTTTTGAAAAACATTAGATCTAGATCACAAAGAATTCATTCGTATCTTTGTGTGATCTAGAATCTCATTCTATCAAGCCACTACACGCAATTGTGTCTATTATTATTTGGCTATAGAATCTGGGTGTAAAACCAATCTCCATCAATTTATTGTGGTGAATTGGATATCAATTTTATTGTGTTGTTGTTGGAACACTAGACAAGTCTAGGTGTTGCCAGTTGGAAATCATGGTCAAGACTATGTCGTTGGAAATCCTAACGAGTGGAGTTAGGTACTTGTATTTGCCAAGGCAGATAGTGGAAAATCTCGTACCGGATTGGTCGGGGACTGGACATACCCAAAAGTTGTGGGGAACCAGGACAAAAATCCTTGTGGCTGCGATTGTTTATCTGTGTTTGTTTATCTTTGCTCTTACTTTATTATTTGCTAATTGTTGTTTATCTATTGCAAAGATTAACTTACTTTTATCCGCAGTGAATAAAGATATAATATTTATTGCTTGTAATCTTATCTATCTTAACTGTGCTTACAAATTCTCTTGGAGTCGACTACTGTTCATAGGGAGTCGACTACCTGCTGTGAAATTACTCTGTGATTTTTTAGATTACTTTGTTGATTATGAACCAAGCGTAGATCGCTCTACTTGGTTTCTTAGGCAACATTAGAAGGACGTTTATTAACCATCGAAAAAGTTTACTATTTGCACAACACTATTCAA
>JAULAV010006027.1:0-24979 GCA_030789695.1 Scilla litardierei
GAATTATAAATTAGAAACAAAGTGTCATGTAACCTCCCTGTATGCAAACATGCTCTGATTTCTTTGATTGGCTTTGTTCCTCACATCAACTCCAACATGTGTGGCCTCAAAATGCTTGCATGCTTCATTAAGTGCGGCTCTGTGGATTATTTGAGTGGAGAGGAAATAGTTTCGGCAATGGGATTTTTTGCAAGGAATAATGATTCAGCAATGTGAGCTTGGTTCTTTGGCCTTGGTGTTTTCCGGCTAGGAGAGGCTCTTGCGTGAATTTGCCTTGGGAGATAATTTTGGTGGCCGCGACTCTTAGGGTTTTGGATGATTGGTTTAAATAGGGATATACTAGGGTTTCTTTGGTGTGGCTACCCTAGAAAATAGGAATTGATGCAATCCCTAATTGGTGTAAAATATTGAATAAGATTTGCTCTTATCTCCCCTTCTCCCCTTCATATTTGACCAAGTCTTCCTTGCTATGTGAATGGCTCTTTGACTGAGTCATCGAGGAGTGTGTATAGAAATTTGTCCAACACATTGACTTATGTCCTCGTTTGGGTATTTACATCCTCGCCATTCCTGCAAATACTTAACACACACATCAGATCGTTCACAACTGTTTGTCATCATCAAACCATAAATCCTAGATCGTTGTATCCAACAGTCGAGAGCGGGGGGAGAGGGTCGCACTGGTGGGGATCGGGGCTGCTGCACACGGCCACCGTAGACAAGTGGGACTACCACTGGGTGAGGGTGTGGTGCTGTGCTCACTAAAAGATGCTCAGCCTCTATGGGAGACTGAGACGCAGGAATGCTCTCAAAAGTGTGAGCAGCGGCAGAATCTGAAGCGGTAACAGAGGGCGCGGAGGACAGAGAGGTCACTGACACAGAAATGGGGACAGACGTCACGACACTCTCGGTGAAGACAGTGGCATCAGAGACGGTAGTGTCGACGACTGGGGAAGTCGTGAATCAATAGAGAATGACTCCCCAAGGGTCGAGAAATCTGGTGACGACAGGGTCTCGGCTGTCGAAATGAAGGAAGGCTCGTCTCTCTCAAAAAACAGCGGTAGGGGCGCTCTCAAAACTCACATAAGAAATGGGATCGAAGGTCAATGGCACAGAGGTGGTGCTGGGGGTGGTGTACTCAGCTAGGGTGCTCCCGACACTGGCGGAAGTGAGGACAGAAGTTTCAGGAGCTGAGGTCAAATCAGGAGTAGGCTGAGGGATCAGGATCTTCGGGTCCAGAGGTAGGAGGAGGGGCTCCTGCTGAGCACCCTCGGGCTCAAGCACGTACACAGTTGGGATGAGGAGGTCCATCTCTGGTCTCCACGCCCCTTCTGTGGGTCCAATGTGGGTCTGAGCAGGGCTTGGAAGAACCATATAATCTACAGCAAAAGGACCGTGCAGCCAAACCCAGTGGTGCTGACCGTGAGTACGCAACATCCTCATGTAAGCCATGACATCTATGGAAAGGGAGGTAGGGCCCGTGGGACGAAGCAAACCAGTTGGGAGCTCAACACCGTACAAAGGAGCTAGCAAGGTAATCAGACCGCCATAACAGATCGTCGTCCTGGCAGTGGCAGAAGAAACAATGCGGTCTAGGTACCAGCTAGCTATATCGATCTGAACGACGGGGACTAAGACGTCCGCATCAACCTCAAAGACACTCGCTCTAGTCATCACATAGAGCATGTAAAGCTCAGGCTAGACATCGCACCAGGCTCATATCTCGCTAGAAATGTGGTCGCCATAAGGCACTGAGCAATGCAGAGGCATGGGTGGACGATAGAGGAGGCCTTGGCCCAGCTAGGGTCAAAAGCGAGTGGGGAGCCCGTGATCAACATCCAGAAAGCATGTGTATCGAATGACGGTGGGGTAATGTGCGTGGGACCAAAAGCGCGGTCGGGGTTCGGGACAGGGGGCCACTGGAAAAAGGCTCGGAGCATATCGAGAGTGATCTCGCACTCACGATCCATCAAGCGAAATGTGCAACCTCCTGGAGTCCTACAGATAGAACTCAGGACCTCTAGTGTCAGACGGACGAAGGTGTCCACCGACACCGACAAAAAATCACGCCACCCCACGTTGTCATACAACTGAAGTAGGCTCTTGAACACTCCTAGGCGATCTAAATTTGCAACGTGTGCAAACCTAGAGGGGACGATCGATCGATTGGAGATCCTCTTAAATCTGATGCGGTGTGTGTCGTCTCGGAAAGTGATCCCCATCGTGTTGAAAGCTAGGACATGCTATACTGGTGGTGGTGGAATGGGTGCGGTAGGAGGCAGAAGTGTAGGTGGTGGTAGATGATCGGTCCATATTTTACACCTTTTTTCTGCATATTTTTACGTCATTTCGATTGCTCATATTGCGATTTTCACGAGTATTCGACGATATTGCGTTACTTTTCACTATTTCTTGTTTTTTTCGGATTTCAGAAAATATGGAGCAATCGGGAGCAAAATTGAGCTTAAAGGACTTGCACCTATACCAGAGCGTCGCCCATGGCCTTATTGAGGAGCTAACGGCGTTAGACGATGAGCGGGAGAAGAAGGAGATGGATAGAATCGACGAAGAAGCAAGGAGAAGAAGAGTTAACTCCAGAAACAGCCCACTCGACTGAGCAGACAGCTTACTCGGCCGAGTGAAGGAACGTAATCAGCCGAGTACAATGGATACAGAAGCACATGGAGTCAAAGTCCACTCGGGCGAGTGAAATATCTCACTCGGCCGAGTGAATAAGTCCACTCGCCCAAGTACGACAGGGTTTTTATCCTGAGATCTAAGCAGACTCTCTAGAATTTTGGGAGAACAGCAGAAGTTTCTACTCGACCGAGTAGAGAAGTCCACTCGACCGAGTGAAGACTCCCACTCGGCCAAGTGACGCCGATGACAAGAGCGCCCAGATTTTCAGATAGACTCTCATTATTTTGAAATCTTCTATCATTCCAGTGGGCAAAGTATTTTTCTCATATTTTTTATGGATAGTAGACTTCATGACGGTTCCAACGCAGCCAAGAACGCACTAATCGGAGGTCGAATGAAATCTAGAGAATTTATGCAAGATGATACTATAGTGCTGGAATTCCCACTTGGCCGAGTGAGAATCTCACTCGGCCCGAGTGATTGCGGGCCCAGATTTTAAGTTGCGGCCAAGCTGACTTAGGGCACGAATTTCAGAGGGTTTTGAGGGGTTATTTGCTCGGGTTTTTGGGGGCTATATAAGAGGTTTGTAGCCGTCATTAGAGGGGAGTTCCATATTGTTTTCTTGGAGACTATTTTAGAGGTTAGGCCATGCCCTAGGCCCCCTCTTGGATCAAAAAGCTTGTAATTGGATTGAAGTTATTCATCAAAGCTAAGTATATTTGTTCTTATTATTTGAATCTTTGATTTGCTATCTTTTCATATGCAAGCAATGTCTCTTATTGATTTCTATATCGTTATTGCTATACTTGGTTGATTATTGTTCTAAGGCATATGGATGAAACCTATGGATCTAATTTCAGATTTGTGATGTATGAATTTCTATGTTGCTAGAATTGCTAGAAGGTTAGGTTGTGATTGATTTATCATGGATAGCTAGGAATTTCCATCGATTCGGGGTTTGCTAGAGACTGGATTCCGATCGATGGGAATGCCTAGATATTCGATTTAGATTTATAATCAAGATTCGCTAAACTTGGTTTGCAAGAGATTGGACCAAAGCTAGCATTTTTATTATAGGTCTATACCCATATTCATTTGCAAGAGATTGGACAAATACGAGCTATCATAACCTAGGTCGTAACTCGAGTTTGCACGAGAGTAGGCTCGAGGGGCGATTGAACGATGATGTTGATCCTAATGCTAGTGGCTTAGGTTAGGGTTTGTACGAGAGTAGGCCCTAACCTAGGTTGCTATAGACCGACAATAGAGTGAGAGCGTGAGCTTGGTTCTCTATTCAGTTACGACTAGTTCACCTCAATTCAAGTCTTGCAACATTGAGATTCACGATTCACAAAAATGCATGACGATCCGTAGTGTGGATTCCCTAGCCCTGACACTTTTATTATATTGAATTTGAATCGATATTTTATCCAACATCTTTATCACCGACACCAACATCCATCACCATTGTCATTACATCATACCATAACCATCTCCACCAATAAAACATTCGTAGTCGAGCCAACCTAGGATAGATTGGAACCAACACCACCTCCTCGTGTTCGATACCCGCTCGCCACTTGACCATGCGCTTGCGGTAAAACTACAATCGTTCTCCGGGTGTATATCTGGGGCCGACCAAGTTTTTGGCGCCGTTACCGGAGAGGTGTATTCCGTTGGGTGCCAATTTGTCACAATTAGGTTGATTAGACTACGAAATTTTTTTAACAAAAGGAAATTTTCACACCCACCACCATTATCATCATTTCTATATTCTTTTGTGCCACTGATATTTTTCTCTAGGTATTTATCTTTGTTGATCAGGTGTTATGGAGTATACTATGTGGACCACAGATTTTGATCAGAGTGCTCAGATGGGAGAATACTATTTTGATCAGAGTGGTCAGATGGGAGAATACTATTTTAATCAGAGTGGTCAGATGGGAGAATACTATTTTGATCAAAATGCTCAGACTAGAGAATATTATTTTGATGAGATGCATGCACACCAGGTTGAAATGCAAGCCAGGCTTGATAAGAGCAACCTTCAATTGGAATGGGCGAAGAGGGAACTTAAAATGAATGCGCTCATGCTTAAGGTTGCAAAGATTTCCAAAGATATCAGTTCTGCTTCTTCATTTTATGGGCAAGAAGCATCGCCAGTCATATTGCCAGAGCCAGAATGTGCCGTCGTCGATCCCATATCCTACGATACAACTATTGCATATAAAGAATGGATGGAGGAAGCAGAAATTGAGTCATATGCACAGCCAGAGGAGGACGCATTTCAGAGATTATTGGAGGGCCTCTTGGAGGCAGTGAGGTTTGCCGGTTCAGAGAGCATTACAGTAGGTGATGCATTTGAGCTACGATTTGCAGATTTTGTTATAAACCGTGTTTCAGTTGCAGGAACAATTAAGGAGGACATCCATGTTAGTCTTGAGGGGGATAGACTATATTTTTGGATTGCTTGCGGGCATTCTCCTCCACATGATACATCCCCACAAGTTGACACACATGAGCAGCCAGCATCACCATTCCAGAGAGAGCCTACAATGATAGTTGATGAGAAGGCAAACGAGCACACTGTCGAGCCAGAGCATATTGACAAGGAGGTCTCACATGCGGAGCCAGAGCATGCTTTTAAGGAGGCCGTACACACGGAGCCAGAACTTATCGTCGAGGAGGTCGTGCATCGGGACAAGGACACAACCATTCATGAGGATCCCGAGCACTATCATCCTCCATTGGAGCTCCCGCAGCCACCTCATCCTTCCACTGACGTCGAGGACTATCCCGCAGAGCTTACTGCTCCCACTCAGGGAGATATTTTTACACATCCCATTTCTGAATCATGTATTCCATTTGATATTTACTTTGATTCAGATATTTTTGACACATCGTATCTTTTGCAGTGCACGTACGATTATGGATCGGAGGTATGCTTGGACGTGTCACAGTTTGACGAGCCTGTCGAGGAGGTCCACAGTTATGATCTAGATTTACCTGATCAGCTTAGAGAGGACACCATGGAGACAGCTATCACAGCACGGGAGGATGTTGGATTATTTCTAGGGAAATATCGTCCACCATTATTTATTCCATATATTTCTATAGACGATCCTCTTTGGAATACTTTTATTATGAGGGTGAATTTTTTTGCAGCGAACTGATGCATCCTATTCTCTGCAGGGTACATGTGGAGTCCTTGTGGGAATGCTGTAGGATGCATTGCTGGAGTTCGTTGGTGTTCGTGGACATACACGCTTGGCGGAGCCACGGAAGGAGTAGTTGGAGCAGTTGCCTGCACCGACAAAGATACTGGATCCACCTTTTGCTATAGGTGAGTAGTGTAGTATTTTATGCTTTCAATAAACACGAATCCTCTCGATAGCGAGGGGACCGTATAGATTTTCTTGAATAAATATCACCTCATATGACGGCAACAAAAATATTTTACACCCCAAACCCGTTATATATATTAATTTCCATCTTCATATTTTGATACACAACATCCTTTTGCTCACCACCATCGAGCATTTCTTTCAAGCAAAACCTTACTTTCTTATTCGTTTGACTTGATCACGCTTTGCAAAGCCATGACATTTTTGGTCAAGTCATTTGAATATGTTTGTTTGGTATAAGCTTGGGGGAAGGCGCTTTCATGCATTATTGTATTTGCATGTAGTTGCATTAGGATTTCATGTCATTCATTTCATCATTTTTCATTCACCCCCCTTATTATTATCGTTGTTCCTCATATTCTTCCATTATGATCACATTGAGGACAATGTGAAGTTTAAGCTTGAAGGAGTGCAGTTCCATGCCATTTAGATGCATTAGTTGCATTTTTAATTTTAGGATTTTTAGATTTTTTCAAAAAATTTTGCATCATCTTTTTGAATTTACCATTTTATTTTTCTTTTATGTGTGTTCATGTATCATATTGCGTGCTTGATTTTCTTTTCTTTCCTCTCTTTTATTTTTATTTCTTTATTTTCCTTTTCTCTCCTTCCGCTAGATGAATTTCGTATGATGATATCTTTTATTGCTTTAGCAACCATCACGATGCTTATTATTCCATGCCATGCTACTTAGAGTATTCCATAGTCTTGCCATTCACATGTGCTTGCTTATATATTTTTTTGATGATTCCTCTATATGAATGCATGATATTGATTGAAGCTGAATGTATGGATTAGTGTTTAGTATGCTTTTGTTGGAAGTGCACCAAGATTCACGCATCAATTGTATATCGGAAGCATCTGCCTTATTGTCTTATTCACCTTCTGTTGCATGCCTGATATGATTGTACCCTTTACTGCTTGACTTCACTATTTATTGAAATGATTGAGAATATCCATGCTTACATACGAGTTTAGTTAATGTATTATTTTATTGAACCATTTGTGCACATCTTAGAGTGAACCGAGTGTTACATTATTTCTTTCTCCACAAATATCTTTTATTCTCTACATGTCACTTAAGTTCACCTCATAGAGCTACTTATATCACATCGATTTCCCAAAAATCCCTACAAAAGAAAAAGTAGCTCCAAAAAAGTCCAAAAAGCCAAAAAGGAGCCAAAAACTAAAAATACAAATCATATAGCTCATACAAAAATCCAAAAATAAAAAATGAGAAACAAAAGTTCAAAAAGAAAAAGAAAGATATTTCTCTATCTCATTATTGGAGCCACAAAATACTTGGGAAACCCAAGGCAAAAATCCCATTTTCCACTATCTCATTCCTTTAGATGCGATGCCTCAAGCTACTTGGGAGGGTGAATTCACTTGACCATATGAGTGAGTGTGCCATTAGAGTGGAGAGGTGCACAAATGGAGAAGTTTGATAATACTGAGACTTAGCGAATTACTTTAGCTATGGAGATTTCTTACGAATTGATATGAAAATGTGAATGACGTGTCTCTTATTCTATTCTCTATTGCATGCTTGGTGTGATTCTTATATGCTACTATTATAACTCTTGATTGAAAAGTGCATCACCAACATTTGTATATTAAATTCTATGAAATGCGTGATGTAGATATGAATTGATTGTATGAATTTAGAGAGTCCCTTTTGTTGTTCTTAAAAGCTTGCAAGTACCATGTTTAAGTAAGATATGAAATCCTTATAGCATGTGATTTGTGTTTTTTAAGTTATCGTGATGTGTATCTTATGGCTTGAGATCTGAGAGAATAATCTAGCGACCCCTTCCACCTTGTGTTCTGTCTTTTTCATTTCATTTCCTTTGTTTTCATCTCCCGAGTTCATCTCTCTACTTATCTTCCTCGAGGACGAGTAAGAGGTAAGCTTGAGGGATTTTAATCGGTCCATATTTTATACCTTTTTTCTGCATGTTTTTATGTCATTTCGATTGCTCATATTGCGATTTTCACGAGTATTCGACGATATTGCGTTACTTTTCACTATTTCTTGTTTTTCTCGGATTTCAGGAAATATGGAGCAATCAGGAGCAAAAATGAGCTTAAAGGACTTGCACTCGTACCGGAGCGTCACCCATGGCCTTATTGAGGAGCTAACGGCATTGGACGATGAGCGGGAGAAGAAGGAGATGGATAGAATCGACAAAGAAGCAAGGAGAAGAAGAGTTAACTCCAGAAACAGCCCACTTGGCCAAGCAGACAGCTCACTCGGCCGAGTGAAGGAACGTACTCGGCCGAGTACAACAGATACAGAAGCACATGGAGTCCAAGTCCACTCGGGCGAGTGAAATATCTCACTCGGCCGAGTGAATAAGTCCACTTGCCTGAGTACGACAGGGTTTTTCTCCTGAGATCTAAGCAGATTCTCTGGAATTTTGGGAGAACAGCAGAAGACCCTACTCGGCCGAGTAGAGAAGTCCACTCGACCGAGTGAAGAATCCCACTCGGCTGAGTGACGCCGATGACAAGAGCACCCAGATTTTCAGACAGCCTCTCATTATTTTGAAATCTGCTATCATTTTAGTGGGCAAATATTTTTCTTTTATTTTTTTATGGATATTAGACTTCATGACGGTTCCAATGCCGCCAAGAACTTGTCAATCAGAGGTCGGATGAAATCTGGAGAATTTCTGCAAGATGATGTTGTAGTGCTGGAATTCCCACTCGGCCGAGTGAGAATCTCACTCGGCCCGAGTGACTGCGGGCCCAGATTTTAAGTTGCGGCCAAGCTGACTTAGGGCACGAATTTTAGAGGGTTTTGAGGGGTTATTTGCTAGGGTTTTGGGGGCTATATAGAGGTTTGTAGCCGTCATTAGAGGGGAGTTCCATATTGTTTTCTTGGAGACTATTTTAGAGGTTAGGCCATGCCATAGGCCCCCTCTTGGATTAAAAAGCTTGTAATTGGATTGAAGTTATTCATCAAAGCTAAGTATGTTTGTTCTTATTATTTAAATCTTTGATTTGCTATCTTTTCATATGCAAGCAATGTCTCTTATTGATTTCTATTGCTATGCTTGGTTGATTGTTGTTCTACGGCATAGGGATGAACCCTATGGATCTAATTTCAGATTTGTAATGGATGAATATCTTTGTTGCTAGATTTGCTAGAAGGTTAAGTTGTGATTGATTTATCATGGATAGCTAGGAATTTCCATCGATTAGGGGTTTGCATGAGATTGGATTCCGATCGAAGGGAAGGCCTAGATATTCGATTTAGATTTATAATCAAGATTCACTAGACTTGGTTTGCAAGATATTGGACAAAAGCTAGCATTTTTATTATAGGTCTATACCCATATTCGTTTGCAAGAGATTGGACGAATACGAGCTATCATAACCTAGGTCGTAACTCGAGTTTGCACGAGAGTGGGCTCGAAGGGCGATTGAACGATGATGTCGATCCTAATGCTAGGGGCTTAAGTTAGGGTTTGCACGAGAGTGGGCCCTGATCGATCCAAAATATAACCCTGAGAACGATTGTAGTTTTACCGCAAGCGCACGGTCAAGTGGCGAGCGGGTATCGAACACGAGGAGGTGGTGTTGGTTCCAATCTATCCTAGGTTGGTTTGACAACGAAGGTTTTATTGGTGGAGATGGTTATGGAATGATATAATGGAAATGGTGGTGGATGTCGATGTCGGTGATAAAGAAGTCGGTCAAATAACGATTCAAATACAATATAATAAAAGTGTCTAGGGCTAGGGAATACCCACTACGGATTGTCATACATCTCTGTGAGTCGTGAATATCAATATTACTAGACTTGCGTTGAGGTGAACTAGTCGTAACTGAATATAGAACCAAGCTCACGCTCTTGTGCTATTGTCGGTCTATAGCAACCTAGATTAGAGCCCACTCTCGTGCAAACCCTAACCTAAGCCACTAGCATGAAGATCGACATCATTGTCCAATCGCTTCTCGAGCCCACTCTCGTGCAAACTCGAGTTACGATCTATGTTGTGATAGTTCGTATTCGTCCAATCTCTTGCAAACGAATATGGGTATAGATTTATAATAAAAATCCTAGCTTTGGTCCAAGCTCTTGCAAACCAAATCTAGAGAATCTCGATTATAAACCAAAATCGAATATCTAGGCCTTCCCATCAATTGGGATCCAATCTCTTGCAAACCCCAATTGATGGAAATTCCTAGCCATTCGTAATAAATCAATCACAACCTAACCTCCTAGCAATTCTAGCAACTTAGAAATTCATTCATCACAAATCTGAAATTATATCTATAGGGTTCATCCACATGCCCTAGAACATCAAATCTACTCAAGCATGGCAATAACGATGGAGAAGACAATAAAAGACATTGCTTGCATCAAATAGAGATAAACAATAAGAAATCACTAAGAATCAACGATAGAATTAACAAGAACAAAAGTACTTATCTTGATACAAGCTTTGATGAAGAGCTTCAACCCAATTACAACGTTTTGGATCCAAGAGGGGGCCTAGGGCATGGCCTAACCTCTAAAAAGTCTTTTAGAAAACATACGAGAACTCCCCTCTAATGACGGCTACAAACCCCTTATATAGCCTCCCAAAACCCTAGCAAATAACCCTAGAAAACCCCTCAAAATCGTGCCCAAAAACAGCCCTGGCCGCAACTTAAAATCTGGGCCCGTCGTCACTCGGGCCGAGTGGCAATCTGACTCGGCCGAGTGGAAATTCCAGCACTGCAGCATCAACTTGCAGAAATTCTCCAGATTTCATCTGACCTCCGATTGGCACGTTCTTGGTAGCGTTGGAACTTTCATGAAGTCTAATATCCATAAAAAATATGTGAAAAATACTTTGATTGCTGAAATGATAGTAGAATTCAAAATAGTGGAAGGTTGTCTGAAAATCTGGGCGTGTGTGTCATCGGCGTCACTCGGCCGAGTGGACTTCTCCACTCGGTCAAGTGGGCTTCTCTACTCGGCCAAGTAGAGTCTTTTGCTGTTCTCCAAAAATTCCAGAGAGTCTGTTCAGATCTCAAGAGAGAAACCCTATCGTACTCGGGCGAGTGGCTATCTCTACTCGGTCGAGTGGGCTCTGCCACTCGACCGAGTGAGGCTTCTCCAAATTTCAGTAAGTTGGCCTCCTCTCTGGACGAAATATCTGTAGCACTCGGGCCAGTGGGCTTTCTCACTCGGTCGATTGGTCTTCCTTGCTCGGTCGAGTGAACATGGCAAATCTTCAGCGCGTATCCGTTTCACTTGGGTGAGTGCGGTCCTTCGCTCGGCCGAGTACGCAGTCTGCTCGGCCGAGTGGGGTACTCTTGAGCTCTTTTCTTCTCCTTTTCGCCTCCTCGTCGATTCTACCAAATTCTTTCCTTCTCCACTCATCCTCTTGCGCCGATATCTTCTCAATAAGGCCATGAGCGGTGCTTCGTTACGCGCACAAGTCCTTTAAGCTCATTTTTGCTCCCAATTGCTCCATATTTCCTGAAATCTGACAAAAACAAGAAATAGTGAAAAGTAACACAATATCATCGAATAATCGTGAAAATCGCAATATGAGCAATCGAAATGGCGTGCAAACATGCGGATAAAAGGTGTAAAATATGCACAGATCAAAATCCCCCAAGCTTACCTCTTACTCGTCCTCGAGGAAGATAAGTAGAGAGGTGAACTCGGGAAATGAAAACAAATGAAATGAAAGTAAAGAAAAAGAATATGAAGTGGAAGGGGTCGCTAGATTATTCTCTCAGATCTCAAGCCATAAGCCACGCATCACGATAACTTGGAAAATACGAATCATATGCTATAAAGATTCCATATCTTACTTAAACATGGTACTTGCAAGCTTTTAAGAATAACAAGAGGGACTCTCTAAATTCATATAATCAATTCATATCTACATCACGCATTTCATAGAATTTAATATACGAATGTTGGCGATGCACTTTTCAATCAAAAGTTATTAATGAAGCATATAAGATGCACACCAAGCATGCAATAGAGAATAGAATAATAGTCATGGCATTCACATATTTATTTCAAATCATGAAAAATCTCCATATAAAATATATTTTGCAAAGTCTAAGTATTATCGAATATTCCCATTCATGCACGTCTCCGCTCTAAGGTCATACTCACTCATTTGGTCAAATGAATTCACCCCCAAGCTTAGCTTGAGGCGTCGCATCCAAAGGAATATAATAATGGAAAATGGGATTTTTGCATTGGTTTTTCCAAGCATTTTTGTGGCTCCGATAATGAGATAGAGAAGTATTTTTTTCTTTTGGACAATGTTTCTCATTTTTCTTCTTGGATTTTTGTAGGAGCAATTTGATTTGTATTTTTTGGTTTTTGGCTCCTTTTTGGCTTTTTGGACTTTTTGGAGCTAACTTTTTCTTTTGTAGGGATTTTTTGGGAAATAGATGCGATATAAGTAGCTTTAGGAGGTGAACTCAAGTGACATGTGGAGAATAAAAAGATATATGTGGAGAAAGAAATGATGTAACACTCGGTTCACTCTAAGTTGTGCACAAACGGTTCAATAAAATAATACTTCAACTAAAACTCATATGTAAGCATGGAATTCTCAATCATTTCAATAAATAGTAAAGTCAAGCAGTATAGTTTACAACCATATCAGGCATGCAACAGAAGGTGAATAAGACAATAAAACTGATGCTTCAGATAAACTAATGATACGTGAATCTTGGTGCATTTCCAATAAAAGCATACTAAACACTAATCAATACATTCAGTTTTAATTAATATCATGCATTCATATAGAAGAATCATCAAGAGAAATAGATTTGTAAGCACATGTGAATAGCAAGACTATGGAATAATCTAAGTAGCATGGCATGGAATAATAAGCATCGTGATGGTTGCTAAAGCAATAAGAGATATCATCATATGAAATTCATCTAGCGGAAGAAAAGAAAAGGAAGATAAAGAAATAAAAGTAAAAGAGAGGAAAGAAAAGAAAAACAAGCACACAATATGATGCATGAACACACATGAAAGAAAAATAAAATGGTAAATTCAAAAAGATGATGCAAAAATTTTGAAAAATTCTAAAAATCCTAAAATAAAGTAAAAAATGTAACTAATGCATCTAAATGGCATGGAAATGCACTCCCCCAAGCTTAAACTTCACATTGTCCTTAATGTGATTATAATGGAAGAATATGAGAGACAACGATAATAATAAGGGGGTGAATGAAACATGATGAAATGAATGACATGAAATCCTAATGCGACTACATGCAAATACAATGATGCATGAGAGCGCTTTCCCCCAAGCTTATACCAAACAATCCTATTCAAATGGCTAGATCAAAAATATCACGGCTTTGCTAAGCGAGATTGAGTCAAACGAATAAGAATGTGAGTATTCACTTGAAAGAAATGCTCGATGGGTGGTGAGCAAAAAGGATGTGACACATCAAAATATGAAGATGGCAATTACTATATGTAATGGGTTTGGGGTGTAAAAATTTTTGTTGCCGCCATATGAGGTGATATTTATTCAAGCAAATCTATACGGTCCTCTCGCTGTCGAGAGGATTCGGGTTTATTGAAAGCATAAAATACTACACTACTGAATTGATATCACCTATAGCAAAAGGCAGATCCAGTATATTTGCCAGTGCAAGCAATTTCTCCAACTGCTCTTTCCGTGGCTCTGCCAGACGCGTATGTCCACGAACACCAACGAACTATAGCAATGCATCCTCCAGCATTCCCACAAGGACTCCACCTGTACCCTGCAGAGAATATGATGCATCAGTTCGCTGCAAAAAATTCACCCTCATAATAAAAGTATCCCAAAGAGGATCGTCTATAGAAATATATGAAATAAATAATGGTAGACGCTACTTCCCTGGAAATAATCCAATATCCTCCCGTGCTGTGATAGCTGTCTCCATGATGTCCTCTCTAAGCTGCTCAGGTAAATATAGATCATATGTGTGGACTTCCTCGATCAGCTAATCAAACTGTGACACGTCCAAGCATACCTCCGATCCATAATCGTACGTGCACTGTAAAAGGTATGACGTGTCAAAAATATCTGAATCAAAGTAAATATCAAATGGAATACATGATTCAGAAATGGGATGTGTAAAAATATCTCCCTGAGTGGGAGCAGTAAGCTCTGTGGGATAGTCCTCGACGTCAGTGAAAGGATGAGGTGGCTGCGTGAGCTCTAATGGAGGAGGATAGTGCTTGGGATCCTCATGAATGGCTGTGTCCTCGTCCTGATGCATGACCTCCTCGGTGATAAGCTCTGGCTCTGTGTGTAAGGCCTCCTCAAAAGCATGCTCTGGCTCGACAGTGTGCTCATTTGCCTTCTCATCAATTATAAATGTAGGCTCTCTCTGGAATGGTGATGCTGGCTACTCAGGTATGTCAACTTGTGGGGATGTATCATGTGGAGGGGAATGCCTGCAAGCAATCCGAAAATATAGTCTATCCCCATCAAGACTGACATGGATGTCCTCCTCAATTGTTCCTGTGGCTGAAACACGGTTCATAACCAAATCTGCAAATCGTAGCTCAAATGCATCACTTGCTGTAATGCTCTCTGAACCGGCGAACCTCACTGACTCCAAGAGGCCCTCCAATAATCTCTGAAATGCGTCCTCCTCTGGATGCGCATATGACTCAATTTCTGCTTCCTCAACTGCCTCTTCGTCCATCCATTCTTCATATGCAATAGCTGTATCATAGGATGTGAGATCGACGACGGCACATTCTGGCTCTGGTAATATGACCGGTGATGCTTCTTGCCCATAAAATGAAGAAGCAGAACTGATATCTTTGGGAATCTCTGCAACCTTAAGCATGAGCGCATTCATTTCAAGTTCTCTCTTCACCCATTCCAATTGAAGGTTGCCCTTATCAAGCCTGGCTTGTATTTCAACTTGGTGTGCATGCATCTCATCAAAAAAAATCCTTTGTTTCTCATCAAGCTCGGGCCAGTGCGTCTCCTCAAAAAAGTATTCTCCCATCTGAGCACTCTGATCAAAATAGTATTCTCCCGTCTGAGCACTCTGATCATAATAGTATTCTCCAATCTGAGCACTCTGATCAAAATCTATGGTCCACGTAGTATAATCCATAGCACCTGATCAACACAGATAAATACCTGGAGAAAATATCAGTGGCAAAAAAGAATATAGAAATGATAATAATGGTGGCGGGGGTGAAAATTCCCCTTTGTTAAATTTTTTTTGTAGTCTAATCAACCTAATTGTGACAAATTGGCACCCAACGGGAAACACCTCCCCGGCAACGGCGCCAAAAACTTGATCGATCCAAAATGTAACCCTGAGAATGATTGTAGTTTTACCGTAAGCGCATGGTCAAGTGGCGAGCAGGTATCGAACACAAGGAGGTGGTGTTGGTTCCAATCTAGCCTAGGTTGGTTTGACTACGAAGGTTTTATTGGTGGAGATGGTTATGGAATGATATAATGGAAATGGTGGTGGATGTCGGTGTCGGTGATAAAGAAGTCGGTCAAATATCAAATCAAATATAATATAATAAAAGTGTCTAGGGCTAGGGAATCCCCACTACGGATCGTCATACATCTCTGTGAGTCGTGAATATCAATATTACTAGACTTGCGTTGAGGTGAACTGGTCGTAACTGAATATAGAACCAAGCTCACGCTCTCGCGCTATTTCCGGTCTATAGCAACCTAGATTAGAGTCTACTCTCGTGCAAACCCTAACCTAAGCCACTAGCATGAAGATCGATGTCATTGTCCAATCGCTTCTCTAGCCCACTCTCGTGCAAACTCGAGTTATGATCTAGGTTGTGATAGTTCGTATTTGTCCAATCTCTTGCAAACGAATATGTGTATAGATTTATAATAAAAATCCTAGCTTTGGTCCAATCTCTTGCAAACCAAATCTAGAGAATCTTGATTATAAACCTAAATCGAATATCTAAGCCTTCCCATCAATTGGGATCCAATCTCTTGCAAACCCCAATTGATGAAAATTCCTAGCTATTCGTAATAAATCAATCACAACCTAACCTCCTAGCAATTCTAGCAACTTAGAAATTCATTCATCACAAATCTAAAATTAGATCTATAGGGTTCATCCACATGCCCTAGAAC
Source organism: Scilla litardierei (assembly GCA_030789695.1). Lineage (NCBI taxonomy): Eukaryota > Viridiplantae > Streptophyta > Magnoliopsida > Asparagales > Asparagaceae > Scilla > Scilla litardierei. Next base: position 16,166 of record JAULAV010006027.1, read on the forward strand.
ATCAAATCTACTCAAGCATGGCAATAACGATGGAGAAGACAATAAAAGACATTGCTTGCATCAAATAGAGATAAACAATAAGAAATCACTAAGAATCAACGATAGAATTAACAAGAACAAAAGTACTTATCTTGATACAAGCTTTGATGAAGAGCTTCAACCCAATTACAACGTATTGGATCCAAGAGGGGGCCTAGGGCATGTCCTAACCTCTAAAAAGTCTTTTAGAAAACATACGAGAACTCCCCTCTAATGACGGCTACAAACCCCTTATATAGCCTCCCAAAACCCTAGCAAATAACCCTAGAAAACCCCTCAAAATCGTGCCCAAAAACAGCCCTGGCCGCAACTTAAAATCTGGGCCCGCCGTCACTCGGGCCGAGTGGCAATCTGACTCGGCCGAGTGGAAATTCCAACACTGCAGCATCAACTTGCAGAAATTCTCCAGATTTCATCCGATCTCCGATTGGCACGTTCTTGGTGGCGTTGGAACCGTCATGAAGTCTAATATCCATAAAAATATGTGAAAAATACTTTGATTGCTAAAATGATATCAGATTTCAAAATAGTGGAAGGTTATCTGAAAATCTGGGCGTGTGTGTCATCGGCGTCACTCGGCCGAGTGGACTCCTCCACTCGGTCGAGTAGGCTTCTCTACTCGGCTGAGTAGAGTCTTTTACTGTTCTCCAAAAATTCCAGAGAGTCTGTTCAGATCTCAGGAGAGAAACCCTGTCGTACTCGGGCGAGTGGCGATCTCTACTCGGTCGAGTGGGTTCTGCCACTCGACCGAGTAAGGCTTCTCCAAATTCCAGTAAGTTGGCCTCCTCTCTAGATGAAATCTCTGTAGCACTCGGGCGAGTGGGCTTTCTCACTCGGCCGAGTGGTCTTCCTTGCTCGGTCGAGTGAACATAGCAAATCTTCAGCGCGTATCCGTTTCACTCGGGCGAGTGCGGTCCTTCGCTCGGCCGAGTACGCAGTCTGCTCGGCCGAGTGGGGTACTCTTGAGCTATCTTCTTCTCCTTTTCGCCTCCTCGTTGATTCTACCAAATTCTTTCCTTCTCCACTCATCCTCTAGCACCGATATCTTCTCAATAAGGCCATGAGCGGTGCTTCGTTATGCGCGCAAGTCCTTTAAGCTCATTTTTGCTCCCAATTGCTCCATATTTCCTGAAATTCGACAAAAACAAGAAATAGTGAAAAGTAACGCAATATCATCGAATAATCGTGAAAATCGCAATATGAGCAATCGAAATGGCATGCAAACATGCGGAAAAAAGGTGTAAAATATGCACCGATCAGGCCCTAACCTAGGTTGTTATAGACCGGCAATAGCGCGAGAGCGTGAGCTTGGTTCTCTATTCAGTTACGACTAGTTCACCTCAATTCAAGTCTTGCAACATTGAGATTCGCGATTCACAGAAATGCATGACGATCCGTAGTGTGGATTCCCTAACCCTTGACACTTTTACTATATTGAATTTGAATCGATATTTTACCCAACATCTTTATCACCGACACCGACATCCATCACCATTGTCATTACATCATACCATAACCACTCTACCAATAAAACAGTCGTAATCGAGCCAACCTAGGATAGATTGGAACCAACACCACCTCCTCGTGTTCGATACCAGCTCGCTACTTGACCGTGCGCTTGCGATAAAACTACAATCGTTCTCCGGGTGTATATGTGGGGCCGACCAGTAGGCTAGGTGACGGGGAGTCTGCTCTAGCGGAGGAAGAGCCAAGCTCGCTATTCCTCTTTCGCTTGGAGGTGGGTGCCCACGAACACGACCTAGTGCATGGGGGCATGGTAGTGTAGTGAGGTGTGCTGACCAACGCGAAGTGCTAATAAAAAGGAGCGAATATACCTGAGCACGGCGAGAATGCAAGAAATCGATGTGAGCAGAGAAACGCCCCCTCCGAGAAGCTCTGAATCTGCCCCTAATTCTCTCCCAAGCTATCCTGAAACACAAATATATTAATTAGCAATGAATATGAATAAATTTTGGAGAAAATTAAGAGAAATAGGTGCGTATGAAGTTTAATTTTGATTCGGGGCGGAATAGGGCTTACGAAATGGAGTTTGGGAGAAAAGGGAAGAAATAGGGCTAGGCGGGGATGATCGGTGATGAGGGGGTGGCGCCGGCGGCAGTTGGACGACGGTGAGGTCGGCGTGTGGTCGCCCCACTCAGGTGCAGGGGTGGTGTGACTCGGGCGAGGGAACGGGCGCTCGGGTGATTAGGGTGTGAGCTCGGGCTATCGGTGTTAGGATTTGGGGATTTATAATTTAAGGCCGCGAGCGCAGAACTTATAGGGTAAGTCACTCGGCCGAGTGGCATGACCACTCGGCCGAGTGGCATGACCACTCGGCCGAGTGGCTCAGTTTATAAAAGTTTTAAAAAATTTCGTGTTAGTTCCGACTCGGCCGAGAAGCGCTATTACTCGGTCGAGTAGACAAAAGTCACTCGACCGAGTGGCTAGGCCACTCAGAGCTTTTAAAGTGCTGAAAGTGTCAGGTTCACTCGGTCGAGTGACAAAGTCACTCGGCCGAGTGGCATGTAATTAACCGAGCGGGTTTTTTTTGAATCTTCCCTGATCAGTACCCTACTCGGCAGAGTTGAGTCTTCACTCGGCCAAGTGAAAATGTCACTCGGCCGAGTGGGCTGCTGTTCTCAGCTCCAACTCTCTGTTATTGCTTCACTTTCTGATTTTCTTTCCCCTGTCAGTTTCGTCCTTCTTTTGACGTTTGACCCTGGAACGCTCTCCAATGCCATAATCTTCCTTCATTCATATGTTTCCTATTCTCCTTCTCCTGAAATGAAAAATGTTGCCTGTTGTCAGGTTTTTCTTCGATATTTGACTCCAAACACAAATAAAGGTCTAAAACAAAAATAAAAAGATAAATTCAACTAAAAATGAGATAGACAAGCGCTCGTTTAAGGTCTTGAGCTCGACCCCTTAAGATTTGCGATCAAAGCTCGATGTTTGGCGCATGTGAGATGCGCGCGTCAAACTTGCCGGGAAGGTCGCTTGGGTTTAGTTGTTGATTTTCTCCGGCTTTCCTCAGCTCCCCTTCATCATGGGTAGTAGTAGGGGGTGAGTCCCCCAAGATTGAGCTTTTGACATCCTTCTTTTTGGCCGGCGGCGAAGATTTGTTGTCTGGTGGAGCTTTCTTCATGTGCTTCATCGTAAAGAGCTTACATAGCTCTCTAATCTTGATGACATCAGCATCGTCCTTCTCTTCATCCGTAAGAAGGTCCGGCAGGTCTCCCATCATCTCGCTATCTTTGGTAAGTTGGCCCTCTTCGAGGCCGTCATCGTGCTTGGCCCCGATGGCAAATGGCATGGCATCGTCAATCACCTCGTCGAGGAGGTCCACGTAGTCCACGTCCTCTGGCCAAGGCATATGCTTCATTGCCTTCGGAATATGGAGCTCAACTTCAATATTGCCGACGTTCAAAGATAGGGTTCCTTCCCTCACATCTACAATCACTCCGACGGTGGCCAAGAAAGGGCGTCCAAGAATCAGCGACGTATCGCCTTCCTCCTTAATATCCATCACCATGAAGTCGCATGGCAAGAAAAGTCCACCCGGTACTTGTAGTGGTATGTTTTCGGCAATCCCCACCAGCCTAGTGATTCACCCATCGGTGAGTTGTATCTTCATGTCTGTGGCCTTGAGGTCGGTTCTCGTATTCAATTTCTTAAACATCGTGTGGGGCATAAGGCTCACACGTGCAAGGAATTCGAAAACTACCGGGATCTTTGAACTTAATCGGCGCTTTCTCCTTTCTAGTAGACCACGTACTTTGCTCAGCGAGCATGATTCTTTCTTTTCGCTTCTTTCCAGCGATCAAATTCTTTATGAACTTAGCGTAGGACGGGATTTAGATGATTGCATCCGAGAATGGGATGTTCAAGCTCACACCTCGCAAATACTCCAGAAACTTGACGAGCCTTCTCTCAATCCTTGCCTTTGCCAACCGTTGTGGGTATGGTACCGGTGGCATATAAGTGCGCTCCTCTTGTGGCTTCTCTACTTGAGATTTTTCACAATTGCTCGGTGCCTTTGTGTCCTCCTCTGCATTGCCCGGTTCCTCATCAACCGAAATTTCTTCCCTCGTGTCACGCCCCGCTTCCCAAAACTACGGAGGCGAAGCATGACTAAGGCCCGCTTAGGCCGGAGCTGTGACGCTCGAACCTAATAAGCATATGTGTGGTACTCCAAGACGAAGGAACAGGTCACTGCAGAAAAGTACGGAACAGCAAAAAGTACTGAAAGGGAAACATTCATTTTATTCCAAACCAACAATCCAGAAGTATTGAGTGTCTAACAAAAAGCCTGACACGGCTACAACAACTGAAAGTAAACTACTGGTGCAAGCACCCAACCTAGACAGAAAGAGTAAGCGGTGCTACGCACCCAACTAAACAGCAGTAAGAACTCTGGAACAGCAACGTGAAGACCTCTAGCTCTGGTCCTCCTCAGGCACATACTCTGGGTCGACGTCCTCGGGCTCCACGTACTCTAGTAGGTCCGTCTCATCAACGTACTCCGGCTCGACACCTGACGTACATCACCCAAAAGAAAGGAACTGTACGTTAGGTAAAGTCTACAAAAGAGGGTTAGACTCTACTGCAAGTGTAGTGTAATTTAAAGCAACGATTTACTGGTTGATTAACCTGCTGGAGTTATAACATGGTATTAAAAGAAAGTAAAGGGAGCAGGAAAAGTAAACACGACACGCTGTAGCCGTAGCGTGAGCTACCGGCTACAGGACTAACCTAAATGGGTCAAGACAGGACGTGACAAGACAAGACACGTGTGACTCGAAGGGTTCACGCCTTACGGTTCGAGGGGGATCAGACCCTCTCCCCGTGCACACGCTCAACCCTACCCCAACCCAAGTGCACACGACAAGTCCGTACAAGGGATCACTCACTCTAGCTTGGTGAGTGCCCTATTGCTCGCAGGCTTTGTATCCGTACAAGGGATCACGCACTCACTGGTGAGTGCCCTATTGCTCGTAGGCTGTGTATCCGTACAAGGGATTACCCACTCACTGGTGAGTGCCCTATTGCCCGTAGGCTGTGTATCCGTACAAGGGATCACCCACTCTATGGTGAGTGCCCTATTACCCGCAGGCTGTGTATCCGTACAAGGGATCACCCACTCTCTGGTGAGTGCTCTATTACCCGTAGGCTGTGCATGACAAGACATGACAAGACAAGACAAGGATGGTTCTTCTAGGGGGTCCACACGCACGCACACACAGGAAAACCATAAGGTGTCAAAAGTTGTTGTTGCGATTAGACTTCATCGTCAGGTCTAAGTTGTCAAGGGGTGTCCCTGACGCTATCATTTCACATCCGGTTCTCTTTGTTTACGTTCTAACAGTTCTAAGGGTCTAAGGCCTAAACATGGCTGAAAGTACAAGTGAGTACACTTGCCTGCGGTGGCGAGTGCATCGTCTGTCCGGAGCGTCTCGTCAAAACATCGCGTTGGCGATGGTCCCTCTGAAACAGTATCACGTTGATGTCAGATCGTGCTTTTTGGTCAAACCTATTATGGTTTGTTTCTAAATTTGGCGGGACTAACCTATCAGTCAAAAAGTCACGTTTATGATGTTTGTTCAGTCTAGATTGACGTCTACCCTATGTGCACAGAACATTAGTCCGTTCGTCGATCTTTCCTACGGTGGGCAACGTTTTACAGATGCTGAAAATAACTTTAGTTCGTGTTGACCAATTTTAGATTAGGTTTTGATGAGTTACAGTGTGGGTTTTACTACTCGTTAGGGAAACCAACCTCGTGACGTCGTCCAACAACCGAAAGTCGGGTCTGAACGGCGAAATGTCGGCGTCGTCTGGAACTCCTCGGCCGTGGGTAGTGCAGTGAGGTACCTCTAGACAGCGGGGTGGTGGTGTGAAATCAGCGAGCTAACAGCGATCCTCCTCCCGTTGCGAGTAGCGCAACGGATCTTCACGATAACGGTGACGTCGGCTAAAAACACGTGCGTGTGGCAACGCACGTGAACTCCGAGAGTCCAAGGGGGCTGTCGATAGATGAAGTAGAACCATTGGAAGATGCTCGGCCCAGTGGGTGGCCAACGGCGTGAGCGTACGGCGGTGGGTGGCCGTGAGAAGTCGGAGAGGACAGATTCACGCAACGTTCGTTGTCGCGCGTCTCAGCGGAATTCCAGCAATGAACATCGATAACGGGAAATTGCAGAAGGTAAAGGACTTCAAGATGAAGCCAACGGCGGTGGAGTTGTCATCGGGGGTGGTTGGAGGTGGGTGTGAGCCGGCGTTGAAGTTCAGCTTCCAGATCTGTTAAAAACAGCCGATACGGCGTGTTCCGACGAGGATTCACGGAGCTGCAGGTGGGCTATGAGCGTGAGGGAAGTTGTAGAGCGGAGAGGGGTCAAATGGGAACAAAGAGGGGGTGGTGGTCGCTGGCGGCGGTGGCGGCCGGTGGCCGGCCGTGAACAGTAAGGCCAGCGGCCAGATCTGGGGTTCTTTGGGTTTGAGGGCTCTTTAGAGAGAGAAAACGGAGGAGAGAGAAAGGGGGCCCGAGGGGAGAGGTGGCCGATGGCCAGGGGAGGTCGGCGGAAACCTTGGGTGGCCGGAGAAGAGGAGGGTTGTGACGCAGAAATGGGTTTGCGTGAGTCATTCATGCGGCTGGGTGGGTTCCTATTAGAAGAGGTAGGGTTTTGTTATTTGGCCTTGTGATTTTGGCTAAATGGGAGAGGGAGAGAGAGATAGGAGGAGTGGAGATAGGGAAAAGGGGAGGTGTGAATAGTGGCTGCAACTAATTCCAATGATACGTAGGAGTATAATTAGGGATATGATTAGATTTGAATTTCAAATTGATTAGAGTCTAATCAACGGTTGCAAATTGATTAGGGGATATCTTCCACTACGGGCATCAGAAAAATAATCCGAAAATATCGGGACGATCGTGGAGACGAGAAGTACGGGGCTACGAGGTCCGATCGCATGCTACACCTACCAAAAATTATCGTAAAATCGGGAACTGAGTATTGGTGCCAAAAGACCAAAACACCCTTCCATTTAAAGCTGCTTTGCGAGAAAACGAGCCGTAAAATGATGTTCCCAAAATTACTATAAAAATTCTACACTTCCATACAGTCACAACGGCATATCACATCGTATATACCAAAACAAAAAAGAGCCAAATAAAATACGTGCACAAAAAAGTACGTGCACGTAGAAATCCATAAGGTCGGAAAGCGACCGTTACATTCTACCCCACTAAAAGAAAGATTCCACCCTCGGAATCAACAACACTAATCATAAAAAAAACTGGGAAACGCTCTCTCATCTCCTCCTCGCGCTTCCAAGTGGACTCTCCAGGTGATCCGTGACGCCATATCACTCTCACCAGGTTGACTATCTTATTCCTCAAATGCTTCTGTCGACGGTCCAAAATCTGCACAGGCTGCTGGTCATAATTCAGGTCCGGGCGGACCGTAATCTCTGAGAAATCAATAGTGTGCGTGGATCACTGATGTACTGACGTAGCTGAGATACGTGGAATACGTCGTGAACTCCCTCCAAGGAAGGTGGAAGAGCAAGGCGGTATGCCACTGCTCCCACAAGCTCCATCACGTCGAATGGTCTAATATACCTCGGACTTAGCTTTCCATTCTTCCCGAAACGAATGACTCCGCGGTTCGGAGAAATCTTCAGGAAGACGTGACCTCCAGGCTGGAACTCCAAAGGTCTCCTCTTGGTATCTGCCCAATGCTTGAAGCGGTCCTACGCAACTCTGCGCTTCTCCCTGATGTCTCTCACGACATCCACAGCTTCCTCTATCATCTCTGGACCCAATAGCTCCCGATCTCCGATGTCATCCCAGCTCAGTGGCGATCGACATTTTCTACCATATAAGGCAGCAAACGGTGCCATGCCAATGCTTGCTTGGTAGCTGTTGTTATACGAAAACTCCACCAAGTGAAGATGGTCCTCCCAAGAACCCTTCAAATCGAGCGTACAAGCTTGCAGCATATCCTCCAGAATTTGAATAGTCCTCTCAGACTGGCCATCGGTCTGCGGGTGGTACGCCGTGCTGAAACTCAGACTTGTACCCAAATTCTCCTGCAGACTTCTCCAGAACTGAGATGTGAACCTCGAGTCTCTGTCAGACACGATGCTCACGGGGACTCCATGTAAGCGTACAATCTCCTGCACATATACGGTCTACATCACAACTAACTCAAAGAGGAAATTAAAAGAGAAGTAAAAATGAAATTTTACCTCTAAGTATTTCCTCGCCAAGACTTCCGTAGACTGTCCTACTCGGAAAGGGATGAAATGCGCATACTTAGTCAACCGGTCAACGATCACCCAGACTGCGTCGTTCTGCTTCGGGCTCCGAGCTAAACCAGTCACAAAATCTATCGTGATATATTGCCACTTCCACTCCGGGATAAGAAGCGGTTGTAGTAATCCAGCCGTACGATGGTGCTCAGCCTTCACCTGTTGGCATATCAAACACTTGGCAACGCTCCGTGCCACACTTCTCTTCATGCCAATCCACCAATAATTCAGACGGAGGTCCTTATACATCTTGGTGCCTCCAGGATGTATAGAATATGGCGTGCTATGAGCCTTGCTCAACAACTCCTCACGAACATCACCTGCAGGTATGCAGAGTCTACTACCTTACCTCAGCGAACCATCCTCATGAATCACAAACTCCGTCCGTAGTCCAGCTTCGACCTGCCTCCTAATCCTCTGCAGCTTCGGATCTCCTGCCTGTGCTGCCTTGATCCGATCCACGAT